>QNTS01002654.1:161183-181197 GCA_003317085.1 Hucho hucho | reverse complement strand
CCCCCTGGTTGTTCTGGTCCCCCTGGTTGTTCTGGTCCCCCTGGTTGTTCTGGTCCCCCTGACGTCTCACATGTTTTCAACTGGCAGCTTTATTAAATAGTACCAGCAAAACACCAGTCTCAACGTCAACAGTGAAGAGGGGACTCCGGGATGCTGGCCCTCTAGGCAGAGTTGCAAAGAAAAAGCCATATCTCAGACTGGACAATAAAAATAAAAGGTTAAGATGGGCTAAAGAACACAGACACTGGTCAGCAAGATGGCTTTTTCTTATTTACAATGACGGCCTACTGGGGAACAGTGGGTTAACTGCCTTGTTCAGGGGCAGAATGACAGATTTTGAACTTGTCAGCTCAGGGATTTGATCTAGCAACCTTTCAGTTACTGGCACAACACTCTAACCCCTAAACTACTACTGCTGCAGCTCTGTACATATATACTACTTCTACTACTGCTCCTGCTATGTTTACAGTATATATATATAAATATATACACACACTACTTCTACTACTACCACAATTCTGTATGTATATACTACAACAACAACAACTGCTGCTGCTGTATGCTGCTGGAGAAAGAGAACTGTAAATGTCACAAGGTAAAGGAATCAATTTAGCTCACAAATCAAATTAGGACAAAACTTGGAAGAATGTCAGTGGGAGAGAAAGTGTGTGTGTGTGTGTGTGTGTGTAGTGTTGTGTATTCTGTCTTTCTGTGTGTGTGTGTGTGTGTGTGTGTGCACGTGGGTGTGGGTGTGCGTGTGGGTGTGTGTGCATGTGGGTGTGTGTGCACGTGGGTGTGCGTGCTTGTCTTTCTTATGTTGTTGAAAAATGGAAACAGGGATAGTAAAACGCTTTAGATTTCTTTCCTCTGTGCCTATGCCCAGAAGGGAATCTTTCATGTTCACTTGCTCTGCTCCCCGGTGAGTCATCTTGCTGTGAATCCAACATCAATCAGTTCAATTCATTTTTATGTTCATTCATTTTTCATCACCACTTTATGTTTGAGCCTGTCATTACACAGGCAAATATACTGACTAGGAAATGGTTACATTAGGCCGATACAGAAAAAAAAATAACTCAGCAAAATATAAAATCTGTTATTAAATGTTATCTTGAAAATGTTTTCTGAAGTAGTTTTTCAAAAGTTCAAGTTTCCACAGTAAGTAATCAAATTTACAGTGGGCAATAACTTAAAATGTTGCTATTTTTATATTTAGTGTTTCATTGCTGCCAAAAGGAGCTTATAGTTACATTGCTCCTACGACATTACAATTACTTTGTCATATTTTGCTTTGTATTTTCTCAACAACAAAAAAAAAAAGTAAAAATAAATTGAAACCGTCATAACACAGTAGGCTATGTCAGGGAAAACTATTTTCAGGATCTGCCTGATTTCAAGTCAAACCACAATACTCCCCTTTCAAGTGGAATGAAGACGGGAAACCTTTACATATGATATACCCCAGACCCGGCTCCAGGATAAAGTGACTAAGGGGGCGGTTGACATCGGTGAGGGAGTGCAATTTTGGTGGGTTCTTGCATAGGAATTGTATAGAATTCTGCTTATATGACGCTGTACCACAATAAACATAAAGTTCAAATGGCGAGACTCTGAGACCATTGATTGAGTGCTTTTGAAGTAAAAGGTTGGCAAGGCCGTTTTGGTGATGAATATAGGCTGCAAGATAGATAGGGTACTTCACCTATAATAAACAGCCTATGTGAACGCAGCCGTACACACAGATGTCTTACCAAAAATAATGCAAACTAAAGCTAACGAAAAATGAAGCTAACGAAAAATGAATGGAAGTATGAAGGTCGTTTTGTGCCAACAAAAATGTTATTAAATAGGACAGACACTTCAAAACCTTATTCCTTATGATTCTTTTTTTTTACTGTCTATTTGGCCATTTATGAATGTGTTATTCAAAGCTACCAAGACAACCATAATAGAACGTATCTATTTCTATTATGAAACTTACAGCTATACCCAGGGGCGTCGGTTCTTGCTTTCGAAATATGTTGAATTCTGCAGTAACTGACTACTCCAGCCTCTCTCTTCCTATGAAACAGTTGCTTTTAAATGAATGTTTTTAGACAGGAAACCTGGGCTTGGGTAGGATTCTAGACTAACCTGGGCTGATTCATCTGTTTCAAGATCGTCAGGAACAGTCGGAAGTGGAGGGGGCTGTGGAGCCATTATCCTGATAGTGGAAAGGTGGGTAGATTCTGCACGCGGCGCTAGCTGGAGCTCGACAGCATTATTGCTGTTGGGCTTGGTGGTGGCCTAAGTGGTTTAATGCTGCAGCTGCTACTCATCACTATCCTTCTCTTTTTGGCTTTGTTTGGGTACTTTGGCAAAGCCAATTTCAGATATCCATCGTGGCACTGGCAGATTAGCTGGTTTGAGCTAGCTAAAGAAGCTAAGGCTAATAACGCTAATTATTTTTACAGCTAGCTAAGAAGCTAACTAAACTCTGTAGTGGTGGGGTGTGAGGCAGAGTGGAGTGAATCAGCTTCAACGGTAAATCACATATTACAGGCGGAGGCGTATCACGCTGTTCACTTAGTCTACCACAGATAAGTGTTTTTCCCCGCTTTTTATGGAAACCCAAAGGAGTCATACCTAACCACCCCTGTGGCTTTCCATAGCCCCTCTATACACACTGTGCTGACACAGCACAGCAGAGGTACAGATTTTGTGCCAGCCTGTCACTCAATCATTTGAACTTTTTTGGTATTTTTACATAGGGACATAAAACTATAACTCAAGTTTCAACTAATGGGGCTAAGCCCCCTTTTGCCCACTTGTGGAGCCGGGTCCAATATACCCTGAGATTCCTGGGATTTAAAACTCATCACAGACCCTCTGGAAACTCCTGGATAGAGACACAGGGGACTAGGCTGAGTAGAATAGAACCTCCCTGTTGAGGGGACAGAATGTTTTGAAGAAAGACGACATTTCCAGCCTCGAATCTTTCGTGCTACTGCGATGTTGTAAAAAAATGTTTTGTCAAAAGTCATCCAACCATTATAATCAGGGGTGTAGTGCTGCCAGTGCGCAGCAGAGCGACTCACTGCTACTTCTCAGAATGGTGCTAAGTCTCCGAAGACACCTTCATGATTTGGGCTCCCAAGTGGTGCAGCGGTCTAAGGCACTTCATCTCAGTGGGAGGCGCACAATTGGCCCAGCGTCGTCCGGGTTTGGCCGGTGTAGGCCGTCAATGTAAATAAGAATATGTTCTTAACGGAGTTGCCTTGTTAAATAAAAAAATATATTAATTAGTATTCTACATAACAAACCAATAGGATAGATAATGTTAGGCTTCTGTTATGCCAAAAACATGTTTACGTATTAACATTTTGAATGATCGTGCTGAAATGTTGAATTTCTTTTCTCATGCGGACACAACTCAACAGTACGCTCCAATATGATTTGATTGGAACAAAATACAGGTGGCTGTCTTCAAGTCCATCTGCAAAAAAAAAATAAAAAATGTAGAAACAGCAGTTGGACTAGTTAGCCAACATCCTTCAAGAAGATCGAAATCCACATTCCCATGAAACTGATTGGGATCCAATGGCTGGCATGCATGCAACATGGACTGTTTCACTTGTAAAACGTGAAACATTATCCTTACGGTTGATAGTGATGATGGCCTAATTTATATTAAGGCAGGCTTAATTTGGTGTTTTAGGATTTAAATAAAATATTTAACATTTTCAATGAGCCACTTATGTGTAAGCACAGGCACACATGCAGTTTGGAGGATGCACTGCATTTATATTCTAAATTGATTTCATACAACTTTTATTCAGAAATGATGACGTAATAATAATAAAGTGTTTTTCTTTAGTAGGCTACCTTAAAATCATAGCACTTGTTACAATAGATCTAAAGCAATTGCCGTTTGTGGTCGACTAATAATTCCAGGACCTTTTAGATTGGGACAGCGACATTGCACCGCTTCGAGACAAGCATGGGAACTCGGCTTGATGAATCAATCAATGTCCGATTGTTTTCACTGAAGCACATTTGGATAATTACAACTAGGCTGGGAAATGTTATCTAAGGTGAGGCGAATGCTCATGGTCATTAGTCTAGCAATTGAATGTGATGCTTCTCTACACACACACACACACACACACACACACACACACACACACACACACACAAGGCCTATATCTTATCTGATGAGCTTCCCTGACGTTTTCCTTAACTTTTCAATACTTTTATGATCCATTTCAGTCACTTAGCCTACTGATGCAAATACACATTTCTACACTTACAAGTCATTTGACATATTTTCTTCTTGGTCAAAAGTGGACATAAGGCCTACATCATTTCAATAACAATATAGCTGAAACCAGTATTGGATTCATTGAATGTATTATTTTGTAATTGTAAGCTAGGCTACTAGCTGATAGATTATTTTAAATATTATTGTAACAGTAGGCCTACCTACACAATAACCTCATATCAGGTTACTGACCACAATCCATTGAATTAATAATGAGAAATGTTGATTATTTGGCCATGGAAGAAAATATAGCGCAGCAGGAAGTGCCGCAGTTAAAATAAATACCTTTCTCAAATTATATAATTACTCCCGTCTCTACTGAAACAAATTATATAATTACTCCCGTCTCTACTGAAATAAATTATATAATTACTCCCGTCTCTACTGAAATAAATTATATAATTACTCCCGTCTCTACGAAACAAATTATATAATTACTCCCGTCTCTACTGAAACAAATTATATAATTACTCCCGTCTCTACTGAAATAAATTATATAATTACTCCCGTCTCTACTGAAATAAATTATATAATTACTCCCGTCTCTACTGAAATAAATTATATAATTACTCCCGTCTCTACTGAAATAAATTATATAATTACTCCCGTAAATGCAATTCTAAAAGATATTACACCAGAGCATATCGTTTTGTCACACTGCGGCAGAGAACAACAGTTGGTCCAAACAGAGCAGCACGTATTGCACTTAGGTGTGCATGGAGGGCGATTGTCACTGACACGCATGTCAATCTCTCTTGGCTCAAAGTTGAGGAGAGATTGACTGCATCACTATTGGTCTTTGTGCGCGGTGTTGATGTGTGGAAAGTACCGAACTGTTTGTTCAAGCAGTTGGTACATAGTTCGGACACTCGTCCGTACCCCACAATACATGCAACCAGCGGTGTCTTCACAGTCCCTAGGTCCAGAACAGAGGTTGGGAAATACACATTATTAAACTTCTTCAGGATAGGGTCTATTTTTCTTCATTTCCGCCTGTCTGATGTGCCCAAAGTAAACTGCCTGTTACTCAGGCCCAGAAGCCAGGATATGCATATAATTGGTAGCATTGGAAGAAAACACTCTGAAGTTTGTAAAAATGTTAAAATAATGTAGGAGACTATAACACAATAGATATGGTAGGAGAAAAATCAAAAGAAAAACGAACCAGAATCTTTTAATTTTTTTTTTTTTTTATCTAGCTCCCAGTATGCAATTTCTATGGCTTCCACTGGGTGTCAGCAGTTTCTGTTCAAGGTTTCAGGCTTGTTTCTTCCCAAACGAGGAAGAATTATGAGTTTTGATACAGGGACTCAGAATTGGAAATCAGTGTATGCGCGCGTGACGAAGAGGACACGCACCTGCTAATATCGTTTTCCTATTGAACATAGGTCTTTCCGTATTAAATATTATAGTTTAATATTATATTATAGTCTACTCCCTAAGTAGTTAACTTCTTTGGGAGCAGCACACGAGGTGACGGTTTTGGAGAGACTGGCATGCCCAAAGTAAAATGCCTCCCATTCAGGCCCAGAAAATAGGATATGCACATATTTAGTACCATTGGATAGGAAACACTCTGCATTTTCTAAAAGTGTTAACATTTTGTCTGTGAGTATAACAGAACGGACATGGCAGGCGAAAACCCGAGGAATTTCTGTCCTGGAAAAAGTGGTTTTGACACATTGCCTCATTTGGAACCCCTCCCTTATGAAAATGCCCATATAAGGGCATATGAATGCAGTACCTATTGCTTCCTCTGGATGTCAACAGTCTCGAGAAAGTGTTTTGATTCTTCTTAGCTGCTTTTAGATTGTAGAAGAAGACGAATAAGGAAGTGGCCACACAGATGTCAATAGAAGTAAATGCGCGTTCACGGCTGGCGCGCTCTGTGGTTTTTTCTTTTCTTATCGCCCAGTTTATATTCCGGTTGAAATATTATACTATTTATACATAAAAGTGTTCCTAAGGATACATTTACAATTATGTTTGATTGTTCTTGGACAAGTTTATAGGTATAAGTTGAACGAGTTCTCTTCACATTTCAATGGAGGAGTCGACGCTGTATTTTCTCATTATAACGTGCCAACCAAACTGAGATTTATGGATATAATACATTACTTTTTCTAACAAAAGAACCATGGATTGTCTTCGTTGGACACTTGGGAAGCCCTCAGCAGAAGTTCTTCAAAAGGTAATTGATTTGTTTTCGCTGTGAAATGTGTTATGTGTGAACCGTGAAGGCTTATGAATTTATGATAATGGGAAAAATATGTGGGGTGCTATCCTCAAACAATCAAATGTGGTGCTTTCGCCGTAAAGCCTTTTTGAAATCTGACAACGCTGCTAGCGCCCCACCGCTCCCTAAGAAGTTAATTACATTTTAGTTTATCTGAGGATTAAATAGAAACGTATTTTGGCTTGTTTTTAGCGTTAGCTTTTTGGATAACCTTGTCTGCATGTTGAACGAGCGGATTACTCAAATCGATGGCGCCATCTAAACTGACTTTTTGGGATATAAAGAAGGATTTTATGACACTACATGTTGTAGCTGGGACCCTTTGGATGACAAATCAGAGGATTTTCAAAAAGTAAGTACATTTATGAAACCTGTGCTGTTGGAAAAATATTTTGATGTGGGGCGCCGTCCTCAAACAATCACATGGCATGCTTTCGCTGTAAAGCCTATTGTAAATCGGATAGTGCAGTTAGATTAACAAGAATTTAAGCTTGTAACTGATATAAGACGCTTGTATGTTCCTAAATGTTTAATATCCATAGTTTTTATGATTATTTATTTGAATTGCACACCCTCCAGTTTCACCGGAAGCCTTATGAAGCCATGACTAAATGGAACTCTTTACCACCCCAGGTAACACAAGCTAGCAGTAAGCTAGCAGTACAAATTGATGAAAGAGCACCTTACTACACGACAGGAACCGTGAATAGACAGACATTTTCTCTGCATTTTACATTGTATTATTTTACATTTTATTATGTATTATATTATGCATGTGACACGTGGTTGGAATACGACTGATATGTGGTTGTCTCACCTGGCTATCTTAACTACTTAGGGAGCAGTGAGGCTCCAAATTCAAAATCCAAAAGTTGAATTATTAAACATTCATCAATATACAAGTGTTGCATAGTCATCAAAAGCTCTAATTCTTGGCAATATCACAGCGTTGTCAGATTTCAAAAAGGCTTTATGGCGAAAGCACAACATTTGATTGTTTGAGGATAGCCCCTCTCATATTTTATTCATTAGCATAAATCCATAACCAACACGGGTCTCAAAAAACGCATAAAATCGCTAATATAAAATCCCTTAACTTTCGAATAACTTCTGCTGAGGGCTTCCCAAGTGTCCAACGAAGACATCCAATGGTTCTTTTGTTAGAAAAAGTCATTTATTATATCCATAAATCTCCTTTTGGTAGGCGCGTTATGATCATAAAATCCACCGTTGAGTCGCCCATTGAACCGTGAAGAGAACACGTTCAAATTATATCTATACACTTTCTACAAACAAATCAAACATAATTTTTTATGTATCCTTAGGTATCCTTTTGTGTATTTTTGCTGTAATATTTCAACCAGACGATAACGTGAACGATAGGAAAGGAAAATAAAGTGGTGCGCGTTCACAATCTCGCGTGCGTCAAACCTTGTTTTTAAAAGTGGTCCTGTAAACTGCAAATCCGGATGGATTTTCCTCAGGTTTTCGCCTGCTATATCAGTTCTGTTATACTCACATACATTATTTTAACACTCTTAGAAACTCCAGAGTGTTTCCTATCTAATAGTACTAATTATGTGCATATCCTATTTTCTGGGCCTGAGTGGCAGGCATTTTACTTTGGGCACGCCAGACTCTCCAAAACCGTCACCTATGCAGCCGCTCCCTAAGAAGTTAAGATGAATGCACTAGCTGTGGGTCGCTCTGGATGGGAGCGTCTGCTGAATGACTAAATTGTAATGTATGTAATGCTATGTATATGTATTTACAGTGTGTTTGGAAAGTTTTCAGACCATTTAACTTTTTTCACATTTTGTTACTTTACAGCCTTATTCTTAAATGGATTAAATAAATATTTTTCCTCATCAGTCTACACACAATATCCATAATGACAAAGTGAAAACAGGTTTTAGAAATTTTTGCAAATGTATTAGAAATAAAACACAGAAACACCTTATTGACATAAGTTTTCAGACCCTTTGCTATGAGACTCGAAATTGAGCTCAGGTGCATCCTGTGTCCATTGATCAACCATGAGATGTTTCTACAACTTGATTGGAGACCACCTACGGTAAATTCAATTGATTGGACATGATTTGGAAAGGCACACACCAGTCTATATAAGGTCCCACAGTTGACTGTGCATGTCAGAGCAAAAACCAAGGAATTGAAGGAATTGTCTTTATAGCTCTGAGACAGGATTGTGTCACGGCACAGATCTGGGGAAGGACACCAAAACATTTATGTAGCATTGAAGGTCCCCAAGAACACAGTGGCCTCCATCATTCTTAAATGGAAGAAGTTTGGAACCACCAACACTCTTCCAAGAGCTGACCGCCCGTCCAAACTGAGGGCCTTGATCAGGTAGGTGACCAAGAACCCGATGGTCACTCTGAAGGAGCTTCAGAGTTCCTCTGTGGAGATGGGAGAACCTTTCAGAAGGACAACCATCTCAACAGCAATCCACCAATCAGGCCTTTATGGTAGAGTGGCTAGACGGAAGTCACTCAGTAAAATGCACATGACAGCCCGCTTGGTGTTTGCCAAAAGGCACCTAAAGACTCTCAGACCATGAGAAACAAGATTCTCTGGTCTGATGAAACCAAGATTGTACTCTTTGGCCTGAATGGCAAGTAATCGCTCAGCCAGATACTTACAGTACATGTACATATTCTCATTCACCCCTTTAGATTTGTGTGTATAAGGTAGTTGTTGTGGAATTGTTAGATTACTTGTTAGATATTACTGCTCTGTCTTAACTAGAAGCACAACCTTGAAAACTAGAGGAATACAAGATGTTTTCCCAAGTTGAGTGAGGAAGTCATTTCTGTCTGTGGCGCGCGAGACCCAGGAGCGCGCACCTACTTGTATGTCATCTGTAAATACTAATTCAATTGTTAAATTACGAGCCTTGTTGGTTAAGCCACAGAAAAAGTTAACAACCTTCCCACTAGCCATGATTGGCTGAGATAATGCAGAGAGAGGGAGGAGTTTGGATTGGTCTGCCATATTCAAGGCTTCTGTCTATTTTAGCTTGTCAGTCTGTGTTGGTAATCCTGTCGAACAAGGCTTTTTTAAATAATGTATTGTGTAGTGGAGCTGCATAGGTGTTGCTCTCCACTTTCGTGAGGATCAAGTTTGAAATCAGTGGAATTAGAGTATGATAGCTAAAGAGATGGAGAAAACACCTGTCTCCGGATTACATCTTCAAACTATGGGCAACAGTGGTATGTCATTCCTGACAGGGAGACACTTCCATCATGCATGATGATATATACAGGTAAGATAGTCTAGCATTAGCTAGCTACATTTTCAGATATTACACATTTCTAATTTTGACAGAAAGTGGTTTAATTTCAAGCTAAAGTGTACTGTTAGCTAGATAATGTTTTAGTTTCTAGTTAGAGCCTAATGTTAGCTAGCTAACATTGCACCTGGTTGGTTAGCTCCCAGCACTGTGGCATTGCTGGCCCGTTGTTCATTGTTGTTTAACTAGACAGGGAGCGGTGGGTCGCTAGCCACTCCCGACACCACCAGGTAAAATGTAAAGCGCCAAATTCAAAATCCCAAAGTTGAATTATTAAACATGCACCAATATACAAGTGTTTCATACTCATCAAAAGCTCTGTTTCTTGGCAATATCACAGCGTTGTCAGATTTCAAAAAGGCTTTACGGCGAAAGCTCTACATTTGATTGTTTGAGGGCAGCGCCTCACATACTTTCTCATAGCCATGAATTCATTAGCCAGCGTGGCACACACATAACACATTTCACAGCGAAAACAAATCAATTACCTGTTGAAGAACTTCTGCTGAGGTCATCCTAAGTGTCCAACGAAGACAATCCATGGTTCTTTTGTTAGAAAAAGTCATGTATNAATTCAGAGTGTTTCCTATCCAATGGTACTAAATATATGCATATCCTATTTTCTGGGCCTGAATGGGAGGCATTTTACTTTGGGCACGCCAGGCTCTCCAAAACCGTCACCTCGGGAGCTGCTCCCTGAGAAGTTAACTTAACTAGCTGACGTTAGCTGGCTGGTTCGTTAGCTAACGTTACGTGACGTGTGTGATCTTAAACGTTGTTTACCTAGCTAGGTTCATTGTTTACCTAGCTAGCTAGCTATATGTCGTAAAACTACTTAGGGATCATTGGGGCAATAGCGCCCCATTCCCGACACTACCCGGGGAAATGTAAGGCGCCAAATTCAAAATCCAAAAGTTGAATTATAAAACATTCATCAATATACAAGTGTTGCATAGTCATCAGAAGCTTAGAGTCTTGGCAATATCACAGCGTTGTCAGATTTCAAAAAGGCTTTACAGCGACAGCACAACATTTGATTGTTTGAGGATAGCATCTCTCATATTTTATGCATTAGCATGAATCCATAACCAGCGCCGGTCTCACAAAACACATACGAGCTAAAATAAATTGCTTACCTTTTGATGATCTTCTGCCGAGGGCAATCCGAAGTGTCCAAGCAAGACAATTCATGTTTCTTTGTTAGAAAAAGTCATTGTTTATTTCCATAAATCTCCGTTTGGTTGGCGCATTATGTTCAGAAAATCGTCGAGTCGCCATTGAACTGTGAAGATAAAGCGTTCAAATTATACCTATCAACTTTGCCCAAAAAAATCAAACATCATTTATAATGTATCCTTAGGTATCCTTTTATGTATATTAACGATTATATTTCACACGGATAGTATCCTAAACGATATAAAAGGAAAATAAAGAGGAACGCCCTCATGGTCTCGCACACCAAAAACTATAGTGACTTCGTCACTCTTACCAATTCTTCTTCTATACGGCTCTCTTCCATGATAAACGCATGAAACACTGTCTAAAGACTTGACATCTAGTGGAAGCCATAGGTACTGCAATCTGGGAGCTATTTCACTGAGAATCCCATAGGCAGCTATTGAAAGTGAGGGCATGTCACAAAAAAATTATTTCCGGACAGAAATTCCTCTGGTTTTCGCCTGCTATATCAGTTCTGTCATACTCACAGACATTATTATCAGAGTGTTTCCTATCCAATAGTACTAATTATGTGCATATCCTAGTTTCTGGGCCTGAGTGGCAGACATTTTTCTTTGGGCACGCCAGACTCTCCAAAACTGACACCTCTGCTGCCGCTCCCTAAAGAGTGTACTTTTAGCTAGCTAACGTTATATGGCTGGCTCTCTAGCGAACGTCATTATTTGTTTCCCAGAGCTGTTTGCTTTTCTAGTTAGAGCCTAATGTTGGGCATTGATGGCACTTTGTTCATTGTTGTTTAACTAGCTAACGTTAGCTGGCTGGCTCGTTAGCTAATGGTACGTGACGTATGTACAACAACCATTGAGTATGGCCGATGTCAGTAAACGTCTCCAAAAAAGCGTAATGAGGCTGTTTTCATGTTATCCAGAAGTAAACAAATCATCAGCCAGAGTGTCAAGTGTGCGCTACGAGAGCGAAACGAGATGGGTGGGGCTAAAGTTTAAGAGGGTGTGAACGATGCTGAATGGGTGTAGACAAAGAAAAGCTCTTCACTAGATACCAAATCTTTCAAAGGCTATTTTTGCAAAAGTGGCTTTACAAGTTGATCAACTTTCAGAGCAGAATTACTTCCCCATTGTTCCTCAAATTCAGTGTATGATATACCATTTTGTAGCTCTGAGTCTCTACTTTAATCCATTATAAAAAACACCATTTCACATTTTGCTACCGAATCCAGGTGGTGAGTCACATTTTCAGAGCTTAGCACACCTCATTTTCAGAGTCCTGCAAATTGTGTCTATTTTGAGAACCATACATAGCATTCTTTGATTATTACATTTTGCATGCTTCTCCTGCCAGCATCAGTCACCTCACATTCACAACACGGAGAATAAACACATTGGACACACCGTGGCGATGAGGCACGGCATTGACCCTTTCTCTGCGGTGAAGAGTTAGAGTCCTGCAGTCTAGGTTAAAGGGATAATCCTCCCCTGGAAATACCATTTATGTAACTCTTGTCAATTTGGTGAAAGCCTATGTTCTATCAGTGGTGGAAATTAAAATATTCCCCATGATTGAAGTAAACGTAACATTCAAAAAAAACTTCTAAGTGGTCCGTCTGTGAAATCAGGAAATCTTGTAGGAACGCGTCATAGCTGCATAGGTCTCGTCATTGGAGACAGAGGATAACACACTGTCACATTTCATAACGCTTTTAAAAACAATGACCTTCACTCCAGATCACTACTGTAAATCAGCCAATATATGGTATGGGGCATACTTGTATAGAACACATGCATCCGTTCAAATCAACATGACAAAGTATATATTTCAATCAGATGTGCGCAATATACGAATTTATTGAACCCAGTTTACACTATAAGTACCATCTCACAATGTGCCCTGTGTGTCTGTGGGAAACGTGGTATTTTTGTGTGAATGTATTTTTACTAGCTAGATACCAGCCACCCCAGAGAGAGAGCGTTACATTGTGGGTTTTGTAGTCAACTTGATCTGTAACATATTTACACAACAGTTTTCACATTTGTTAAAAAATTATATTATATTATTTTCAAATATTTGTGGCCGTTATTTGTGTTATTTGTGTTTAAAACTGTTAATTATAGGAATTAGTGTTTTGTGGTGGATTATTCCTTTAACTATAATTGAAGAGATGCTCCTTACAAAAAATTTGACAGTTTCCCTCTACGGGGCCAACAAACCATATATCCTCCAACACAGCTTTGTCCGTCTGCCTTGCGAGCATGGAGGATAAACAGATCAGCACATCCAAATCACTATATTAACAATGGGCACCTTGATCTTCACATCAGCACTGCACACAAACACAAAGTCACCATTATTAGTCAGTTGTACAACCAAATGCCTTCAACTGAAATGTGTCTTCACATTTAACCCAACCCCTCTGAATCAGAGAGGGGCAGGAGGGCTGCCTTTGATCAACATCCACATCTTCAGCACCCAGGGAACAATGGGTTAACTGCCTTGTTCAGAACAACAGATTTTTACCTTGTCAGCTCGGGGATTTGAACTTGCAACCCTCTGGTTACAAGTCCAACGCTCTAACCACTAGGCTACCACACACACTTACCAACATTCTGAAGTCATTTGGCAAAGTCTGTATATATTCAGAGGCCTGGAATACATAGTTGAGGATACTTAGTGAGGAGATGAGGAGTTTTTGGCTGACTGTACAACAATTTACTTGTCTGCCTGTCTTGCTTTTTTATGAACTCAATTGGATTTGTCCCCGAATGTGGTATGGCAGATAAGCACTTTCCTCATTAACATGGATTGTAAGAAACGAAACAATCAAAGGGTAATTCCACAGACAAACACAGGGGCTATAAATCACTCTGTCCCACACGCAGAGAGAGGAATTACTCTGACAGACAGACACTGTGACCCACCGTAAGCACAACAAATACCCACCTGGAACACACTCACACAATGGCCTCAACCAGTAAAACATGCCTCTCAATGATCTCTACCAGTAAACATGTCTCTGTGTTCTCTACCAGTAAACATGTCTCTCAGTGATCTCTACCAGTAAACATGTCTCTCAGTGATCTCTACCAGTAAACATGTCTCTCAGTGATCTCTACCAGTAAACATGTCTCTCAGTCATCTCTACCAGTAAACATGTCTCTCAGTGATCTCTACCAGTAAACATGTCTCTCAGTCATCTCTACCAGTAAACATGTCTCTCAGTCATCTCTACCAGTAAACATGTCTCTCAGTGACATGGAACTGTATTCAGTAATATTAGTGTAACGTGATTGGGAAGTAGCATACTGTTCAGTTGCCCTAGTGGCCTTGGGTTTTGGACCTGAACTGCTCTGAGGTACTGAGCACTCTGGAGAAGGTTTTCATCAAGGATCTCACTGTACTTTGCCCAGTTCATCTTTGCCTCGATCATGACGGGTCTCCCAGTCCCTGCCGCTGAAAAACATTCCCACAGCATATTGTCTATCATACAGCTGTTCGGGGCAGCAGGTACCCTAGTGGTTAGAGCGTTTGGCCAGTAGCTGAAAGGTTGCTAGATCAAATCTCTGAACTGATCATGTAAAAATATGTTGTTCTGGCCCTGAACAATGCAGTTAACCCACTGTTCCTAGGCTGTCATTGTTAATAAGAATTTGTTCTTAACTGACCTTCATAGTAAAATAAATAAAAATTCAACAAATGTTTGTTGTCTAGTTGTGAATATTGTCTATCATACACTTGTTAATTAAATGATGTAATCTAGTTGTGATTTAGTCATTTCCATTTTACATCCGAGGTTGATCTTTATTTGTTCCTTTTGACATCATAACCTGTCCATACCAGGTCATGTTCCTTTTGACATCATAACCTGTCCATACCAGGTCATGTTCCTTTTTGACATCATAACCTGTCCACACCAGGTAATGTTACTCCTTTCACATTATCAAGTCATACACGCAAGCACTCAGTCACATCTCACAGGACCACAGATATGAAACATGTCATGTCTAAAGCCCTGCCCTGGGACAGTGCTCCCATTCAGGATACTTTCCCCTGGAATAGCCCCTGGTCCCCTGAGAGTATCACTGAAAGGGGTTTCTATTCAGCGGATGGGAAAGCACTGTGTCTGCTCAATGCTGTTTGTCCTCCATGTGGATGGTTTGATACTGGATGCCTATGTGTCAGTCTACCTGTGCTTTAACAGATCAGTGAAATTAGTTAAAGGATGTTCTGGGGTCAGGGTTACAGGGTCAGTGTTGTCTGTCTGTACTTTACATGGTGAGTTAAATCAGTTTAAAGCTGGTCTGGGTTATGGGGTCAATGTGGAACTGTGGTGAGATCACTGGGTCATGCTTTGATGGGTGCTAAGGCTTAGCTGGTGTTGATAGGACTGTCCAGGTGTAGTTGAGGTTTGGTACTGTGTGTGTGTGTGTGTGTAATGTCCGTGTGTGTGTGTGTGTGTGTGTGTGCGCGAGAGTGTGCACGCATGTGTGTGAGTGTAACTATAGGGCAGAAGGGAACCAGCTGAGATAATTTAGTCAATGATAAAAAAGATTGGGAATACAAATACACTATACAGGAGGTTGGAAAGAGATTGTACAACACACTCAGAACTGAATGGACGGACATGCCAACAGCGGGATATGGGCAAGGTTCGTCCTAACATTCAAGGACCTTTCTAGAAACACCTTTTCTTCCAAGAGGGCAGAGATTGAAGAAAAATTGTGAAACACACAAAGTGCTGGAGAGAAAGGGAGTGAAGTGGAGAAGTCTATAAATCGTCGTAGTAAAGACTACAGTCTCCAGGCCGGCCCACCTGACTGCCATTATACACTGCTCAGCAGCTAAACTGCGGAGAAGGATTAGGAAAGACAGGAGAAAATGACGAGATAAGGAAGGAGGAGAGGATGAGAGGAAAGTGAGTATTCATACCTCCTGATGACCTCCTGTTCTACACCGTCAATGTCTGGGAAGGTAGGGATGATGAGGAATTAGGACAGAGAGAAAGAAAAGAAGGGATTCCACAGGCTAAGCCCACTGGAACGTCTAGGATTGACCATGACCACAGTTTGGAGAGTGGTGATTACTTCAGATAGTGCGAGTGTCATAAAGGTGAGATATGAATCATATTTTTACATGATTTGAACATGTCATTTTGTCTTTCATCTCAAATCCAGAGATATCAAAAAATAACCATGGTGATCCCTCCACTGTCTGCCCTGCAGAGACACAATAACCATGGTGATCCCTTGTGTGTGTCTGTGTGTGGGGGGGGATGTTGTGTGTGTCTGTGTGTGTGTGTGTGTTTGTGTTTGGAAGGGCATCGCTGTATCATTGTATGTGCCTGCTTGTTCCTATGCAGAATGTGAGCACTCAACTGAACAGTGAATTGCGGCGTCTGTGTACGATATGCTTGCACGCAAAGTGACGTAGGATACATTAAAGCAACGCCTTGATCAACTGTAGTTAATTCATATGTGTTTGTTTCACGGTCTGCTGTTCTATATAACTTGAAAACACATTTCTCTATAATGAATGTGTATTTTCTCTGTGATATTTCAAAGACAGGCTATATATAGTCAGTAGCCTATATGAAGTGACTGTATTGGCTCTGTGGCTTTCCCCAGTGGCCAGCTCCGTCTTTGCCACCCCTGTAAAAAAAAACAAACGTACACTTCTGTCACCTCCAGCACACTGAAATAAATTGGCTTTTTTGGTCTCCATGGAGGAGTTTGTAGTTGCTGTGAACCTGAAGCCTTATTGGTATAGCTGGAGTCTCACTGGGGAGGCAGTGTGTGTGTGTGTGTGTGTGTGTGTGTGCAGCCGTGACCCCGGTGAACGGTGTGTGTGTGTGTGTGTGACACCCACATGACCTCTGTGAGGGGGTGATACAGAGACTGACCAGGAAGCAGTAAGTGATGCAGCGGGAACAATCCACCCTGATGTCACCATGGAGCTTTTCATCTCACTCCCTTTTGAAAAACACATGTCTATTTTTGTATTGTATCTAATATACACACACACACACACACTTTAACTCTCTCAGTTTCCCAGTCATTTACTCAACAGCAACATTTCATCAAGATCAAGATATCAAACTGTGAAAACACAAGGGGATAAACAGAGTAAATAACATCTCACGGATTAGCCTACAGAAAACGTTTACCCCGCAGATGTACGACATCTGCGTTCGCAAGTCAGAAAAAGACGCTATGAGATATCAAAGCCGACGCCATGAGAGCGCGGAGTCAAACACGGTTCACAGGGCAAGCAAGCGTTGTGTTACTGTCTGAATCATCTGAGTGAATCCACGTAGTCTTCTCAGCCGCAGCAGGCTCTGTTTAGGAGGTCATAGAGGTCGGTGATGTACGGTCTGTTACAGGTTTATTTACAATCACTTTGGCACTAATTTCAGAAACCTTGATGTCATTTTTCATGAACTCACAACCGATCGAAATGCACATCTTTCAAAACTCTGGACACTTTTTCCAGTTGCTTGGATACAATACACATCAAGCTACGATCATTTGTTTGTTGAACTAAAAAAAAAAATGACGCAACTTAACATCAAAGAATTACCATTTCAAAATGCAATTTACACATTACATCTGAGATGACTGTCTATTCATTTCATGACAATGATCTAACTATTAATTGATACAACTGCTCAAAATGATAACTGTTGCATTACTCTTAATGCATAGTTTTATGGAAACTGACGAACAATATTCCATGTTTAGATCATGAAAGGTTTAGGATAACGAGCTCCATTGACACCAATTACCGTGGAACATGAACCAAGTGGACTACATTATCTATGGATGTAATATTTCATCATCATTCTTTATCAGACATTGTTTCTATGGTCTCACGTACCACTTTTCCAGACCATGTTTTCAGATTTCTGTGGTCTTGGCTGATTTATTTAGATTTTCCCATGACGTCCAGCAAAGAGGCACTGAGTTTAAAAGTAGGCCTTGAAATACATCCACAGGTAAACCTCCAATTGACTCAAATTATGTCAATTAGCCTATCAGAAGCTTCTAAAGCCATGACACAATTTTCTGGAATTTTCCAAGCTGTTTAAAGGCACAGTCAACTTAGTGTATGTAAACTTCTGACCCACTGGAATTGTGATACAGTGAATTATATGTGAAATAATCTGTCTGTAAACAATTGTTGGAAAAATGACTTGTGTCATGCACAAAGTAGATGTCCTAACCGACTTGCCAAAACTATAGTTTGTGGAGTGGTTGAAAAAAGAGTTTTAATGACTCCAACCTAAGTGTATGTAAACTTCCGACTTCACTGTATATAGACAATTCATAATATATATAAATAAAAATATTGATATATTAAAGTATAAACTATCAAAGTTAACATAGATTGCCATAGATTACCTGTTTATTACCAAAACTACAGTAGACTCCGGTAACTCTGGTAAATTGCATGTAGCTTTGCAATCCTAATCCACATACAAGACACCCCCCCATACATCCTGGCCGTCATTGTAAATACAAATTTGTTTATAACAGACATGACCTGTAAAATAAATGTAAAATACAATGTAAATAAACTCCCAATTGTAGGATGAAATTGTCCATAGATGCTGATTTGAAGTCAGAGTTGCATAGGAAGGTATTGAAACAGGGCCAAAGGCTTAAAGGCTGAAAGGAGCAGAGAGCACTCTGAGTAAAAGTACCAGAGGGGAAGGTGAGTAAACAGCAAGAAAAACAGAACGGTTGAAGGCCAGTGTGATCCTGAAAAATGTCCTTCGGTGACATGAGGAACAGATTGGGTTCAGAAAAGAAAAAACGATGTTGAACACAATAAGATGTACAGTACACCAACCAGAAATGGCTCACTGAGAAGACAGAGTAATGTATGCGGTACCCCATCTGGTACTGTTGTGCATTAGACTGATGGCAGAGAGAGAGAGAGAGAGAGAGAGAGAGAGAGAGAGAGAGAGAGAGAGAGAGAGCGAAAGAGAGACACAGAGAGACACAGAGAAACACAGAGAGACACAGAGAGCGAGAGAGCAAAATCAGGAGGCTGATGGTAAAACTCATGCTGTACATCTGTGTAGTATAACAAGGTAAACTTCTCTAAGTCATGACCTGTTAAATCACCTCTCTATGTCATGACCTGTTAAATTACCTCTCTAAGTCATGACCTGTTAAATTACCTCTCTAAGTCATGACCTGTTAAATTACCTCTCTAAGTCATGACCTGTTAAATTACCTCTCTAAGTCATGACCTGTTAAATCACCTCTCTAAGTCATGACCTGTTAAATTACCTCTCTAAGTCATGACCTGTTAAATTACCTCTCTAAGTCATGACCTGTTAAATCACTTCTCTAAGTCATGACCTGTTAAATCACCTCTCTAAGTCATGACCTGTTAAATTACCTCTCTAAGTCATGACCTGTTAAATTACCTCTCTAAGTCATGACCTGTTAAATTACCTCTCTAAGTCATGACCTGTTAAATCACTTCTCTATGTCATGACCTGTTAAATCACCTCTCTATGTCATGACCTGTTAAATCACTTCTCTAAGTCATGACCTGTTATGAATGTAAATAGGTATAACATCTAAGTCCAGCTCTAGAACCCAATACGCACTCGTGCACGCTCACAAACACACACACACACACACACACATATTTGTTTTACTATCCTTGTGAGCACCAAACAATTTATTATTATTCAAAATTGTATTTTCCCTAACATTTGCCCCTAACCCTAACCCTAACCTTTACCCCAACCCTATAATTTACCCCTAACCCTAACCTTTACCCCAACCCTATAATTTACCCCTAACCTTTACCCCTAACCCTAACCTTTACCCCAACCCTATAATTTACCCCTAACCTTTACCCTTAACCTTTACCCCCAACCCTATCATTTACACCTAACCCTAACCTTTACCCCAACCCTATAATTTACCCCTAACCTTTACCCCTAACCTTTATCCCCAAC
>QNTS01002654.1:127992-145174 GCA_003317085.1 Hucho hucho | reverse complement strand
ATATATATATATGAGATGAGTAATGTAGGATATGTAAACATTATATAAATGGCATTGTTTAAAGTGGCTAGTGATACATTATTTCATCCAATTATAATTATTAAAGTGGCTAGAGATTTGGGTCGATGGCCGAACGGCATAGGCAAGATACAGTAGATGGTTTAGAGTACAGTGTATACATTTGATATGAGTATGTCGGATACGTAAACATTATATACAAAATTGTTTAAAGTGGCTAGTGATACATTTGTTACATCCAATTCCTATGTTTAAAGTGGCTAGAGATTTAAGTCAGTATGTTGGCAGCAGCCACTCAATGTTAGTGATGGCTGTTTAACAGTCTGATGGCCTTGAGGTAGAAGCTGTTTTTCAGTCTCTCGGTCCCAGCTTTGATGCACCTGTACTGACCTCGCCTTCTGGATGATAGCGGGGTGAACAGGCAGTGGCTCGGGTGGTTGTTGTCCTTGATGATCTTTTTGGCCTTTCTGTGACATCGGGTGGTGTAGGTGTCCTGGAGGGCAGGTAGTTTACCCCCGGTGATGCGCTGTGCAGTCCTCACTACCCTCTGGAGAGCCTTACGGTTGTGGGCGGAGCAGTTGCCGTACCAGGCGGTGATACAGCCCGACAGGATGCTCTCGATTGTGCATCTGTAAAAGTTTGTGAGTGATTTTGGTGACAAGCCGAATTTCTTCAGCCTCCTGAGGTTGAAGAGGCGCTGTTGCGCCTTCTTCACCACGCTGTCTGTGTGGGTGGACCAATTCAGTTTGTCCGTGATGTGTACGCCGAGGAACTTAAAACTTTCCACCTTCTCCACTACTGTCCCCTCGATGTGGATAGGGGGGTGCTCCCTCTCCTGTTTCCTGAAGTCCACGATCATCTCCTTTGTTTTGCTGACATTGAGTGAGAGGTTATTTTCCTGACACCACACTCCGAGGGCCCTCACCTCCTCTCTGTAGGCCGTCTCGTCGTTGTTGGTAATCAAGCCTACCACTGTAGTGTCGTCAGCAAACTTGATGATTGAGTTGGATGCGTGCTTGGCCACGCAGTCATGGGTAAACAGGGAGTACAGGAGAGGGCTGAGAACGCACCCTTGTGGGGCCCCAGTGTTGAGGATCAGCGGGGTGGAGATGTTGTTTCCTACCCTCACCACCTGGGACCGGCCCGTCAGGAAGTCCAGGACCCAGTTGCACAGGGCTGGGTCGAGACCCAGGGTCTCGAGCTTAATGACGAGCTTGGAGGGAACTATGGTGTTAAATGCTGAGCTGTAGTCGATGAACAGCATTCTTACATAAGTATTCCTCTTGTCCAGATGGGTTAGGGCAGTATGCAGTGTGATTGCGATTGCGTCGTCTGTGGACCTATTGGGACGGTAAGCAAATTGGAGTGGGTCCAGGGTGTCTGGTAGGATGGAGGTGATATGATCCTTGACTAATCTCTCAAAGCACTTCATGATGACGGAAGTGAGTGCTACGGGGCGATAGTCATTTAGCTCAGTCACCTTAGCTTTCTTGGGAACAGGAACAATGGTGGCCCTCTTGAAGCATGTGGGAACAGCAGACTGGGATAGGGACTGATTGAATATGTCCGTAAACACACCAGCCAGCTGGTCTGCGCATGCTCTGAGGACACGGCCAGGGATGCCATCTGGGCCGGCAGCCTTGCGAGGGTTAACACATTTAAATGTTTTTCTCACATTGGCTGCGGTGAAGGTGAGCCCGCAGGTTTTGGTAGCGGGCCGTGTCGGTGGCACTGTATTGTCCTCAAAGCGAGCAAAGAAGTTGTTTAGTTTGTCTGGGAGCAGGACGTCATGGTCCGCGACGGGGCTGGCTTTCTTTTTGTAGTCCGTGATTGACTGTAGACCCTGCCACATTCCTCTTGTGTCTGAGCCGTTGAATTGTGACTCTACTTTGTCTCTATATTGACGCTTAGCTTGTTTGATTGCCTTGCGGAGGGAATAGCTACACTGTTTGTATTCAAACATGTTTCCGGTCGCCTTACCCTGGTTAAAAGCAGTGGTTCGCGCTTTCAGTTTTGCGCGAATGCTGCCATCAATCCACGGTTTCTGGTTGGGGAAGGTTTTGATATTTGCTATGGGTACAACATCACCAATGCACTTGCTAATAAACTCGCTCACCGAATCAGCGTATACATCAATGTTGTTGTCAGATGCTATCCGGAACATATCCCAGTCCACGTGCTCGAAGCAATCTTGCAGCATGGAATCAGATTGGTCGGACCAGCGTTGAACAGACCTGAGAACGGGCGTTTCCTGTTTTAGTTTCTGTTTGTAGGCTGGGAGCAACAAAATGGAGTCATGGTCAGACTTGCCGAAAGGAGGGCGGAGAATAGCCTTGTATGCATCACGGAAGTTGGAATAACAGTGGTCCAGGATTTTACCAGCCCGGGTGGCACATTGGATATGCTGGTAAAATTTCGGGAGCCTTGTTCTTAAATTAGCCTTATTAAAATCCCCAGCCACAATAAATGCAGCCTCAGGATATGTGGTTTCCAGTTTACATAGAGTCCGATGAATTTCTTTCAGTGCCGTCGATGTGTCAGCTTGAGGGGGGATGTACACGGCTGTGATTATAATCGAGGAGAATTCTCTTGGTAGATAATGCGGTCGGCATTTGATTGTAATGAATTCTATGTCAGGTGAACAAAAGGACTTGAGTTCCTGTATGTTGTTATGATCACACCACGTTTCGTTAATCATAAGACACACACCCCCACCCTTCTTCTTACCAGATAGATGTTTGTTTCTGTCGGCGCGATGCGTGGAGAAACCAGGCGGCTGTACCGACTCAGATAACATGTCCTGAGTGAGCCATGTCCGTGAAGCATTGTAGAACAATGATTTATGTCAGCAGAATCAACAAACAGCCAATAACAGGTTGCCGGTGTCTGAAAGCAATGAGACAGAGAAGCAATATAGTTGAGAGAAGCTACAGGTAGTCATACTCCTGAATCATCCATTACAATAGAATATGCAAGGAGCCATAGAGAGTGTAAAGAGCTGGATAGTGTTCAAGTGGTTGAGCTTAAATGTTGAAGTGAGCTTGTGTGTTGAAGGGAGCTTGAGTGTTGAAGGGAGCTTGAGTGTTGAAGGGAGCTTGAATGTTGAAGGGAGCTTGAGTGTTGAAGGGAGCTTGAACGATGAAGGGAGCTTGACTGTTGAAGGGAGGTTGAATGTGGAAGGGAGCTTGAATGTGGAAGGGAGCTTGTGTGTTGAACGGAGCTTGATTGTTGAAGGGAGCTTGAGGGTTGTAGCCTAGCAGCATACACAGATATAGAAGGTGTGTTTTTGTGATTGTAAAAAGTCAGGCAGACCCTGTGTGGAGGAACAACAGAGTAGGCGAGAGTGAGCCCAGAGAAAGGGGTTGAGGTGGGGCTAGGTGGGCTTGCCTTCTAACTGGGCCTGCAGCATGTTTAGGTTGGGCAGGTTGCCTGTGCTGACTGGGTTGCCTGCATTGACTGTGTCGTTGGCTGTGTCTTTATGGCAGCCACTGGGCTCACATCACACTGGCTCTTTGTCTCTGGCCACTACCTACATGCTGCCTAGAGACCTGGCTAGTCTGGAGTGGCTCAGGGAGCTGGCAGAGAGGAGAGAATGGTTTAATTTAATCGATATGAAGCCATGGATAGCAGCGTCCTGACTTGTGAGTCTCTGAGGCTGCTAATGTACCAGATCAGCCTGGCAGGAATAGAGCTGCCTTGTAGGCACCCGCTGCCTACAAGGCAGCGTCCTGATTTACGAACATCTGAGGCTGCTATGGAATCTGATCAAGCTCTGAGGGTGAAAGCAAATCTGATCAGCCTGTCAGGAAAGGAGCTTTATAAATGTAAATAATGTCCACAAAACATGAAGTGTTTATCAGTTATGCAAGTGAACAACCAGCATAGGTAACAAGTTGCTAGCTAGCTAACAAGACTAACTAGCTAACTAGCTAACTAGCTCACTAGACTAGCTAGCCAACTGAGCTTGCTAAGCAGCCCTGCAAACAAACTAACAATAAAAAAATTAATATAATAACAATAATAATAATAAAATGTTACTCTAGGCTTCTGATTTCTGCTCTGTTTGAATGTGGCTCGAAGGCTTGTTGTTCCTTGCATGTGCTTGACCAAGTCCTACTGTAATGGCTGGCTTCCAATTGGGTAGTTGTAATCTCATTACGTTTACACGTAGATTACTATTAATCCATTACTTGACCTCGGTTAGCCGACATTATAATCAAATCTACACACAAACAAAGATACTGTATGGGTCAATGTTTACAGCTGCATCTGATGTACCTTTTAAATGGATGATCTAATGTGTGATCATAAACGGGCATTGTAAACAGAAACCATTTATCTGGCAGGGGTGGGATAGGCTATGGCATGAGATTGTAGTCATGTGTTTTCTCTGCAGCCTTCTGAGGTCAGATGCAGTAGCAAGGGCTGAGATCAAAACGATGGTTAACTGAACCAAAGGCCAAAACATTACTTATATAAAAATAAATTTCAACTGTCTTGAACTTGGGAAGGCCTCCAAATGTTGGGTTGTTGTTTGCTGCTGTTGCTTAATGAATTACTGGAGGAATAGACAAAGCTGTGACTCAATGACGGCCTACACCGGCCAAACCCGGACAACGCTGGGTCATTTGTGCGCCGCCCTATGAGACTCCCAATCACAACCGGTTGTGATACAGCCTGGAATCAAACCAGGGTGTCTGTAGTGACGCCTCAAGCACTGCCTTAGACCGCTGCGCCACAGATCACTGCACCTGTACATAGCCCATCTGTAAATAGCCCATTCAACTACCTCATCCCCATACTGTTATTTATTTGATTTATTTTGCTCCTTTGCACCCCAGTATCTCTACTTGCAGTCATTTTCTGCACATCTATCACTCCAGTGTTTAATTGCTATATGGTAATTATTTTGCCACTATGGCCTATTTATTGCCTTACCTCCCTTATCTTACCTCATTTGCACACACTGTATATATACTTTTTTCTATTGTAGCATTGACTGTATGTTTGTTTACTCCAATGTGTAACTCTGTGTTGTTGTTTTTGTCGCACTGCACTGCTTTATCTTGGCCAGGTCTCAGTTGTAAATGAGAACTTGTTCTCAACTGGCCTACCTGTATTATGACATCATATAGAACTACCTGGTTAAATAAAGGTGTATTATGACATCATATAGAACTACCTGGTTAAATAAAGGTGTATTATGACATCATATAGAACTACCTGGTTAAATAAAGGTGTATTATGACATCATATAGAACTACCTGGTTAAATAAAGGTGTATTATGACATCATATAGAACTACCTGGTTAAATAAAGGTGTGTTATGACATCATATAGAACTACCTGGTTAAATAAAGGTGTATTATGACATCATATAGAACTACCTGGTTAAATAAAGGTGTATTATGACATCATATAGAACTACCTGGTTAAATAAAGGTGTATTATGACATCATATAGAACTACCTGGTTAAATAAAGGTGTATTATGACATCATATAGAACTACCTGGTTAAATAAAGGGGAAATAAAAATACACACGTTAACCCTAACCTAAACCATTCTGAGTTGATGAATAACCTTAAGATTTCGCAGTTAATGCCTTAACGTAACTATGAACACTTTGAAATTTGACGTTTTCAACAAATAGAAATTTGGTGTTTGTGAAACATGGATGAACGTCTAATTCTGACATGAGACTGTGAGAGCTAGTTGTCACTAAAGTGTTTCCCACCGTTGTGTCTAGTTGGCTAGTTGTCACTAAAGTGTTTCCCACCGTTGTGTCTAGTTGGCTGGATGTCACTCCAGTGTTTCCCACCTTTGTGTCTAGTTGGCTAGATGTCACTCCAGTTTTTCCCACCGTTGTGTCTATTTGGCTAGATGTCCTTTGGATGGTGGGCCATTCTTGATACAGATGGGAAACTGTTGAGCGTGAAAAACCCAGCAGTATTGCAGTTCTTGACACAAACCAGTGCGTCTGTCACCCATTACCATACCCCGTTCAAAGACACTTAAATACTTTGTCTTGCCCAATCAACCTCTGAATGGCACACACACACAATCCATGTCTAAATTTTCTCAAGTCTTAAAAATCCTTCTTAACCTGTCTCCTCCCCTTCATCTACACTGGTGACATCAATAAGGGATCATAACTTGGTTCACCTGGTCAGGTGTTCTTAATGGCAGCAGGTAGCCTAGCGGTTAAGAGCATTTGGCCCTTGACCAAGGCACATAACCCTAATTGCTCTGTATAAGAGCTTCTGCTAAATTACTAAAATGTTAAAAATGTATTCTCAGTGTACATGCCGTTTAGCAGACGTTTTTATCAAAAAGCGACTTACAGTCATGTGTACATACATTTTATGTATGGGTGGTCCCAGGAATCGAACCCACTACCCTGGCGTTACAAGCGCCATTCTCAAACAACCGAGATACAAATTACCTCCAGTGGTTAGGGACTCACTCGCAAGACTATATTCTCACTATAATATGGTGACATTTTGCTGTAACTCATCCTTTTCCAAGCATCTGTCTTTCACACACTGTCGTCATTCTCTCTCTCTCTCTCTCTCTCTCTCTCTCTCTCTCTCTCTCTCTCTCTCTCTCTGTCCTGAGCCCAGTCTGATTCCATCATTACTCACTGACATTGGAAGCCGACCAAAACCGCAGCACTTATTTACGCTACCATTCATTTCAGCTCATTTTGATTCATTCATATGCATTATCACCCCATGACAGTCCCACTGCACAACGGTGACCTTCTAAGGAAGTTGAGCCAAGCAATATTCCCCCAAAGGCATAATCACATCACTGTAAAAGCACAGTAATATTTAACGGCATGTATTAATATGTAATTTGTAGCTTCACTTTATGGAAACACAACAAAGAGAGAGCATGGCTCATTCTAAAGAGTAACACGTTTCACGATTCAAACAAAAGATTGAGGTGGTGACATTAGCACATATGTTAGCATCAGCAGCTAAGGAGCATCAATTCTATCATCTTCTCTAGAGCTTTGCTATTCTCCTTTTTCTAGTCCTCCCAGTTTTGACCCTTGCCTGTTCTGGACTCTGTACCCGCCTGCCTGACCATTCTGCCTGGACTCTGATCTGGTTTTGACCTTTTTGTCTGTCCACGACCATTCTCTTACCTATTCCCTTTGGATTTATTAAACTCTTAAACTCCAACCATCTGCCTCCTGTGTCTGCATTTGGGTCTCGCCTAGTGTCATGATAAAAGGCCTCCTGTGGGGATGGGGGGTCTGGGATAATTTTTGTTTAATAAATACAGTATAAATATTGGACAAAACACGCATCACAACAAGAGAGACAACACAACACTACATAAAGAGAGACCTAAGACAACAACATAGCAAGGCAGCAACACATGACAACACAGCATGGCAGCAACACAACATGGTAGCAGCATAAAACATTGTACAAACCTTATTGGGCACAGAGAACAGCACAAAGGACAAGAAGGTATCTCCTATGACATCAGCGCTAGGCAAAAGGGCTTATAGTCCACATCTCGCAGTAGAATCTCCTCTATCTTCTAATCCCACTATCTCTTAGATTGTATTTACCTCTGTGACAGGTGAGATTATAGCCAGATCACAGCACTAAATAACATCTGCGGTGTCTGTTTTGCCACAAATATTAACATTAACAAAGTTTCCTCTATGTGAGTCTCATTTTACCCCTTGGTAATAGGATAATCCTCTCAATATAACGTTTCATCCCTCCAGTGAACCTTAGAGCCGCACAAACATGTTTGGTTTACCATCCTTGTGGGGACCAAAACAATCGATTCCAAATCAAAATCCTGTTTTTCCTAGCCCCTAACCCCAAACCTAACACTTAACATATTTCACTTTTATTTTATTTTATTTAACTAGGCATAACCCAAATCTTAACCCTAACCCCTAAACCTAACACTAACTCCTGAACCTAAACTGAACCCCAAAACCCTAACGCTAATTGTAACCAGTGAAATGTCCCCAATTGTCCTTGTGAGGACTTCTGGTCCCCACAATATTATTGAAACCAAACCCACACACACACATACTGTATGCATACACACAAACGGTTATTGGTTGTGCAGAGGGCCTGTATTAAGCTCAGTCAGCGGGTGGGATTGTGGTGGGATTGTAAGGTATATATAAAAGTGGGAGCGATTAATATTGGAGTCTGAATGAGGCAATCTGTGCCTTTTACGTACCGTTGAGGAAAGGGAGAGAGACTTGGCACCATTTCAAGGGTCACTACAGCTGAAGACATTAGACTGGAAGACAGTATTATGAGGTTTATCGAGGTGTGTGTGTGTGTGTGTGTGTGGGCGGGCGGGTGTGTGTGTGTGTGTGTGCATGCGTGCTTGTGTATGTATACAGAGAGAAAGAAAATAGAGAAATACTAGAAAAGTAAAATACGTAATGATGAAGGTAATAATACACACTGAATAACAATAACTTGACTATACGTACGGGATACCAGTACTGAGTCGATGTGGAGGAGTACAAGGTAATTGAGGTAGATACTATATGTATATACAGTGGGGCAAAAAAGTATTTAGTCAGCCACCAATTGTGCAAGTTCTCTCACTTAAAAAGATGAGAGAGGCCTGTAATTTTCATCATAGGTACACTTCAACTATGACAGACAAAATGAGGANAACTTTTTGGTAAAAACTCAACTCGTCGTGTTTGGAGGACAAAGAATGCTGAGTTGCATCCAAAGAACACCATACCTACTGTGAAGCATGGGGGTGGAAACATCATGCTTTGGGGCTGTTTTTCTGCAAAGGGACCAGGACGACTGATCCGTGTAAAGGAAAGAATGAATGGGGCCATGTATCGTGAGATTTTGAGTGAAAACCTCCTTCCATCAGCAAGGGCATTGAAGATGAAACGTGGCTGGGTCTTTCAGCATGACAATGATCCCAAACACACCGCCCGGGCAACGAAGGAGTGGCTTCGTAAGAAGCATTTCAAGGTCCTGGAGTGGCCTAGCCAGTCTCCAGATCTCAACCCCATAGAAAATCTTTGGAGGGAGTTGAAAGTCCATGTTGCCCAGCGACAGACCCAAAACATCACTGCTCTAGAGGAGATCTGCATGGAGGAATGGGCCAAAATACCAGCAACAGTGTGTGAAAACCTTGTGAAGACTTACAGAAAACGTTTGACCTCTGTCATTGCCAACAAAGGGTATATAACAAAGTATTGAGATAAACTTTTGTTATTGACCAAATACTTATTTTCCACCATAATTTGCAAATAAATAAATAAAAAATCCTACAATGTGATTTTCTGGATTTCTTTTTCTCATTTCGTCTGTCATAGTTGAAGTGTACCTATGATGAAAATTACAGGCCTCTCTCATCTTTTTAAGTTGGAGAACTTGCACAATTGGTGGCTGACTAAATACTTTTTTGCCCCACTGTATAACTTGGAATACAGTGACAGATAGTAAACAGTAGCAGTAGACAATGTGATGAGTCAAAAGGTTAGTGCAAAAATGGTCAATGCATATAGTTATTTAATCCTCGTAAAAATTCCCTGTCTTAGGTCAGTTAGGATCACCACTGTATTTTAAGTATGTGAAATGTCAGAATAATAGTAGAGAGAATGATTTATTTCAGCTTTTGTTTGTTTCATCACATTCATAGTGGGTCAGAAGTTGACTTACACTCAATTAGTAATTGGTAGCATTGCCTTTAAATTGTTTAATTTGGGTCAAACCTTTTGGGTAGCCTTCCACAAGCTTCCCACAATAAGTTGGGTGAATTTTGGCCCATTCCACCTGACAGAGCTGGTGTAACTGAGTCAGGTTTGTAGGCCTCCTTGCTTGCACACGCTTTTTCAGTTCTGCCCACAAATTGTCTATAGGATTGAGGTCAGGGCTTTGTGATGGCCACTCCAATACCTTGACTTTTTTGTACTTAAGCCATTTCGCCACAACTTTAGAAGTGTGCTTGGGGTCATTGTCCATTTGGAAGACTCATTTGCGACCAAGCTTTAACTTCCTGACTGATGTCTTGAGATGTTGCTTCAATATATCCACATAATTTTCCTCCCTCATGATGCCATCTATTTTGTGAAGTGCACCAGTCCCTCCAGGAGCAAAGCACCCCCACAACATGATGCTGCCACCCCTGTGCTTCACGGTTGGGATGGTGTTCTTCGGCTGGCAAGCCTCCCCCTTTTTCCTCCAAACATAACGATGGTCATTATGGCCAAACAGTTCTATAACCAGAGGACATTACTTCAAAAAGTATGATCTTTGTCCCCATGTGCAGTTGCAAACCGTAGTCTGGCTTTTTTATGGCGGTTTTGGAGCAGTGGCTTCTTCCTTGCTGAGCGGCCTTTCAGGTTATGTCGAATAAGGACTCGTTTTACTGTGGATTTAGATAATTTTGTACCTGTTTCCTCCAGCATCTTCACAAGGTCCTTTGCTGTTGTTCTGGGATTGATTTGCACTTTTCGTACCAAAGTACACTAATCTCTAGGACACAGAACGCGTCTCCTTCCTGAGCGTTATGACGGCCGCGTGGTCCCATGATGTTTATACTTGCGTAATGTTGTTTGTTCAGATGAACGTGGTACCTTCAGGTGTTTGGAAATTGAACCAGACTTGTGGAGGTCTACGACTTTTTCAGATGTCTTGGCTGACTTCTTTTGATTTTCCCATGATGTCAAGCAAAGAGGCACTGAGTTTGAAGGTAGGCCTTGAAATACATCCACAGGTACACCTCCAATTGACTCAAATGATGTCAATTAGCCGATCAGAAGCTTCTAAAGCCATGACATCATTTTCTGGAATTTTCAAATCTGTTTAAAGGCACAGTCAACTTAGTGTATGTAAACTTCTGACCCACTGGAATTGTGATACAGTGAATTTTAAGTGAACAAATCTGTCTGTGAACAATTGTTGGAAAAATGACACGTCTTTCATGAACAAAGCAGATGTCCTAACCGACTTTGTGGAGTGGTTGAAAAGCGAGTTTTAATGACTCCAACCTAATGTATGTAAACATCCGACTTCAACTGTATTTTATATAGGCAGAAATCTTAAATTATTGTTAATATAACTGCACAGTTCAATTTACAGAAGTGAAAGAATTCCATGCTATTGTTTGAGGAGAGTGCACAGTTATGTACTTGAAAATGTATATATATAAACCAATTAGGCACATTTGGGCAGATGTGATACAACATTTTGAACAGAAATGCAATTGTTCTTTGGATCAGTATAAATATTGCACATACACTGTTGCCATCTAGTGGTCAAAATATAAATTGCGCCTAGAGTCCTAGGTCAGATAATAGCCTTTCTCTTCCATTTCAAAGATTTTTAAAAAATCATGTTTTTTTCTGTGTATTATCTTTTACCAGATCTAATGTGTTATATTCTTGTACATTCATTTCACATTTCCACAAACTTCAAGGTTTTTCCTTTCAAATGGTATCAAGAATATGCATATCCTTGCTTCAGGTCCTGAGCTACAGGCAGTTAGATTTGGGTATGTCATTTTAGGCGAAAATTGAAAAAAAGGGTCCAATCCTTAAGAGGTTTTTAACTATTTCACTAACTATTTAGCAGTCTTATGGCTTAGGGGTATCGGTATCGCTTGCCATGCGATATAGCAGAGAGAACAGTCTATAACTTGGGTGGCAGGAGCCTGACAATGTTTAGGGCCTTTCTCTGACACTGCCTAGTATAGAGGTTCTGGATGGCAGGTACTGTTCCCCTGGCATCTGCCAAACCCAAATTCGTCCATCAAACTGCCAGATGGTGAAGTATAATTCATCACTCCAGAGAACGTTTCCACTTTTCCAGAGTCCAATCGCAACGAGCTTTACACCACTGCAGCCAACACTTGGCATTGCGCATGGGGATCTTAGGCTTGTGTGCGGCTGCTCGGCCATGGAAACCCATCTCATGAAGCTCCCGACGAACAGTTCTTGTGCTGACATTGCTTCCAGAGGCAGTTTGGAACTCGGTAGTGAGTGTTGCAAACGATTTTTGCACGCTACACACTTCAGCGCTCGGCGGTCCCGTTTTATGAGCTTGTGGCCTACCACTTTGCAACTGAGCCTTTGTTGCTCCTCGACGTTTCTACTTCACAATAACAGCACTTACAGTTGACTAGGCAGCTCAAGCAGGGCAGAAATTGACTTGTTGGAAAGGTGGCATCCTATGACAGCGCAACGTTGAAAGTCACTGAACTTTTCGGTACGGCCATTCTACTGCTAATGTTTGTCTATGGAGATTGCATGGCTGTGTGCTCAATTGTATACAACTGACATCAACTGGTGTGACTGAAATAGCCAAATCCATTAATTTGAAGGTGTTTCCACATACTTCTGGTGCTATGTCAGATACACTACCGTTCAAAAGTTTGGGGTCACTTAAAAATGTACCTTGTTTTTGAAAGAAAAGCTATTTTTCTGTCCATTAAAATAACATCAAATTGATCAGAAATACAGTGTAGACATTATTAATGTTGTAAATGACTATTGTAGATGGAAACAAAATAATGGTCTGGGGCTGTTTTTCATGGTTCGGACTTGGCCCCTTAGTTAATGTGCAGGGAAATCTTAACGCTACAGCATACAATGACTTTATAGACAATTCTGTGATTCCAACATTGTGGCAACAGTTTTGGAAAGGCCCTTTCCTGTTTCAGCATGACAATGCCCACGTGGACAAAACGAGGTCCATACAGAAATGGTTTGTCGAGATCGGTGTGGAAGAACTTGACTGGCCTGCCCAAAGCCCTGACCTCAACCCCTTCGAACTCTTTTGGAATGAATTTTAACGCTGACTGCGAGCCAGGTCTAATCACCCAACATCAGTGCCCAACCTCACTAATGCTCTTGTGGCTGAATGGAAGTCCCCCGCAACAATGTTCCAACATTGGTGGAAAGCCTTCCCAGAAGAGTGGAGAACGTTACAGCAGCAAATGGGGGACCAACTCCATATTAATGCCCATGATTTTTTGAGTAAGATGTTTGATGAGCAGGTGTCCACATACTTTTGGTTTGGTACAGTATATTCTCTTGTTACCTCTCATTCACAGGTGTCCATCTCAACCTTGGCGTACCTGGAACTACCACTCTCGAAGTCGGAGAGTCAGAGAATGCATTGGGCATCATGGTTGCAAGGACAAGGATTATTGGATGCACACAATCAGTTGTTGGTGTGCACTGTGAACCAGTAGAGTTTAAAATGAAACCTCATTCTGGGGAATCTCAGTGTGCAGTAATTTAGATTAGATTGAACTATACCACAAGTAGAAGAACACACAGCTATTCTGTACATTGTCAGCACTTGATGTTCAGATAGAATGCATTTAAAGACCTTGAAGAAATGCCAACAGAGCGTTTTCAACACACAAGTAAAACCTTCATAAACCACAATAAAAGAGTGTCCGCTGAGAACAGACATGTAAACAAGTGTTTCTGGAGTGAAATGTGTGTAGTTACAAATGTTTCTGAACATAAATATTTCAGAACAATAGAAAAACAGTGTCTGTTGTGAACAGACATGTAGATAACAAAATGTCCATGGAATACAATTAAACCGTCTAGTGTCTGACTCTTCAGACGTCTGAACAACAACAGAACAAGTTGTTGATTTCACTGTGGTCCCAGTCGTTCGGTCTATGTCCCCTTCTTGAAGTCAAGCACAAACTCATGCAGCGGGTGATTGATTTCTTCCTGTAGATTTGGCAAGAGTTCATCCATGAAATCAGCTGTAGGTGCCAGGATGAGAAGAGGGGGGACATTAGGAGTGTGCATGGTGAGAAGACAACAGAAGAGAGAAAGGGGGATCAGACTGAAATCATTTTTATTTCCCTCTGGAACAAGCTGGTGGCTCAGTGCATGACGTTCTCCAGATCTCCAGATATTGAGATTTGTCTTCAATAATTTGCAATGCCTTTGTGAGTGATGTGTCAAGGACTGAGTCTGCAGCTCTTTTCCCCCTTCTTCTCACAGCCCTGTTACTACAGCTGCTGCTCTGTGGCATCACTGAGAAGCTCACACCCCTGCTACTACTGCTGCTGTCTCTGTGGCATCACTTAGAAGCTCACACCCCTGCTACTACTGCTGCTGTCTCTGTGGCATCACTGAGGAGCAAGCCAGTGTAGTTGGTCTTGTAGATGGGCCCAGGATAGAGCTTCCCAGGTCCTGCATGGAGATTGTTTCTAATTCTGCACTGCAACTCAGTGAGGGAGATGGGCTGGGCGCCGATCACCAGTCAGTAGTGGGGGAAGATGTAATGCTTTGGGACGGCGAACACAACAAAATCAGGTGCTGTCTCCATTCACTGGTGTTTGTGCCTTTAAAAAAAAAAGCAGAGGGCTATTTAGTACACACATTAATGATCATCAAATATCCTTAACCGAGACTACAATCAACTGTAGATATAATGTTGCAAACGTTTGAGTAGAGTTGAGTAAGCCTGGCCAACTCTGCTCTGCTCAAACATTTGCAACATTTTGACTAGCTGGACATTGCTACCAAACTTTGACTTTGGTGTTACCAATGTGGGAAGCTTATTATTTTCTATCCATGACAAAATTATGTTTGATCAAAAGTTGTAAAGATCTTTAGTTTAATTGGTTCCTGCTAGGCTAGCTAGTCACTAGCAAGCTGGCTAGCTATTGTTAGCAAAACATGGATAATGTTTTCGTTGACTACAATAGCAAATACAACAACATAACCCATCCTCTGGTGCAGATGGCATGCTGCTTTCAGTCTTCCCATGCTTTACGTGCCGAACAAGCCAGCAGCAACATTTCAGGAGTAGCATCTCCAATACGGCCCTTGTTTCTTTTATTTTCTCTTGACAAACCATACCCCACTTTTTCAAACAAGTGGTTGGGTCGGACCACATCGTCTCCACAATCTCCCTCCATGAATTGGCATTTACATGCTGATCTTTATATAATGCATGGCTAGAATCGTACTGGTGAAGGTACTTTTTGTACGTCCTCGGTCAATCGAAGCTCGAAGTTGTGGTGATGTTGAATCCACACTGAGTTTGGATGAAGGGGCATAGACTTCGGCTTAAGAACTTGTTGTGTGCCCAAACAACCAATAAAACCCTAACCAAACTCCAAAAATAAACAAAAATGACACAAAATGTCATCATAATATATGAACGAATTGTGGCGAACAGTTTTGGTTGGGAAGCATACACTTAAGGATGCACCACTGAGGGGTTGAGGGTCAGCGTGGCAGATGTGTTGTTGCCTACCCTCATGTCCCATCAGGAAGTCCAGGATCCAGTTGTAGAGGGAGGTGTTCAGTCTCAGGGTTATTAGCTTAGTGATGAGCTTGGAGGGCATTATGGCGTAGAATGCTGAGCTGTAGTCAATGAACAGCATTCGCACGTAGGTGTTCCTTTTGTCCAAGTGGGAAAGGGCTGTGTGGAGTGCAATTGCATCATCTGTGGATCTGTTGGGGTGGTATGCGAATTGGAGTGGGTCCAGGGTGTCTGGGATGATAGTGTTGATGTGAGCCATGACCAGCCTTGCAAAGCATTTCATGGCTACAGATGTGAGTGCTACGGAGTGATAGTCATTTAAACAGGTTACCTTGGGCTTTCTTGAGCAGAGGGATTATGGTGGTCTGCTTGAAACAAGTAGGTATTACAGATTGGGTCAGAGAGAGATTGAAAATGTCAGTGAAAACACTTACCAGCTGGGCAGCGCATGCTCTGATTATGCATTCTGGTAATCCATCTGGCCCTCCGGCCTTGTGAATGTTGACCAGTTTAAAGGTCTTACACACTTCGACTACGGAGAGCGTGATCACACAGTCGCCCGGAACAGCTGGTTCTCTCAGGCATGGTTCAGTGTTGCTTGCCTCAAAGTGAACACAGAAGCCATTTAGCTCATCTTGTAGGCTCGCATCACTGGGCAGCTCACGGCTGGGTTTCCCTTTGTATTCCTTGATAATTTGCAAGACCTGCCACATCCAATGAGCATCAGAGCCGGTGTAGTAGGATTCAATTAGTCTTGAAATTGACACTTTGCCTGTTTGGTGTTTTGTCGGAGGGCGTAGGATTTCTTATAAGCGCCTTTAGCTCAGTGCGGATATCAAAAATCAAATCTAATTTTATTTGTCACGTATGCAGGTGTAGATCTTACCATAAAATGCTTACTTACAAGCCCTTAACGGATTAAAACGGATCACTCTCCGCTGTAGCTCCATCAGGGTTCCCGCACGTCGGCCTCTAAGTCACCTTCTCTTCCGAGTGTCGGGGATTAGGGCCTGGTCCAGGGTGAGCAGTGTATGTCCTGTGCCACCCAACTCATTGAAGTTGATATCTTTATCCAATTCGATGCTAGTGATGTCCAGAAGCTCTTTGAGGTCACATGAAACGATGGAAGAAACATTATGAACAAAAAAAGTTACGATCAGCATATAAAAAACACACAATATAATTTTTCAGGAGCCCGTAAAACAGCCTCTATACATTCCATCTCCATTCTATCCATCATCATCAGTGAAAAACATAAGGATTTCGCTGTGTCTGTTTTGTTAAAAACACTCTGAGCATTAGTCATCAACAGGAATCAAAGTGTTTAGATTTAATAGCTCCAAACAAATTCTTTTCTTTCAAGTCAGCTATTTAGATTGTTGAGGAGGGCTATCATTTGAAGAGAGTCATTTCAGTCATTCTTTCCCTATGGTTCCTACTAAATCATTGTGAAAAGCAATACTGTGTTTGTACGGTCAGAGTGGTCCATACAAAACCTCCAAGGGCTGATTCCTAATATGACATCAATATAGATTTTAGGGTTAGGGTTAGTGAATTTTAGGGTTGGGGTTAGGGTTAGTGAATTTTAGGGTTGGGGTTACAGTTAGTGAATTTTAGGGTTGGGGTTACAGTTAGTGAATTTTAGGGTTGGGGTTACAGTTAGTGAATTTTAGGGTTGGGGTTACAGTTAGTGAATTGTAGGGTTGGGGTTAGGGTTAGTGAATTTTAGGGTTGGGGTTAGGGTTAGTGAATTTTAGGGTTGGGGTTACAGTTAGTGAATTGTAGGGTTGGGGTTACAGTTAGTGAATTGTATGGTTGGGGTTACAGTTAGTGAATTGTAGGGTTGGGGTTACAGTTAGTGAATTGTAGGGTTGGGGTTACAGTTAGTGAATT
>QNTS01002654.1:113619-127824 GCA_003317085.1 Hucho hucho | reverse complement strand
GGGTTAGTGAATTTTAGGGTTGGGGTTAGGGTTAGTGAATTTTAGGGTTGGGGTTAGTGTTAGTGAATTTTAGGGTTGGGGTTAGGGTTAGTGAATTTTAGGGTTGGGGTTAGGGTTAGTGAATTTTAGGGTTGGGGTTAGGGTTAGTGAATTTTAGGGTTGGGGTTAGTGTTAGTGAATTTTAGGGTTAGTGAGTTACACACTATTTTCTAAAGTTCGGATTCAGAGAAAATTGTCCATAGAAATACACAATTGGCTGATGATTTTAGAAACTGTTCTCTAAAAGCTTTCCGTTGGTACTAACATACTGCAGAACAAACTGCTTACGTCAATCCACTTCTCGTAAATGGTAGAAAATAGAATTTCTCTAATTCCCATCTCCACATGTCATTTTCTACCTTCTTGATGGGGTATTCAACCCTTACCCTACAAGCTCCAGAGTCTGCTGCTTTTCTGTTCTACCTGATATTTAACTGCACCCACCAGTTCTAAATCAGTCCATGATTAGAGGGGAAGCATGAAAGAAACGCTGTGGAACCGGCTTCGAGGTCCAGAGTTGAGTTTGAGGGTGCTAGAGGTAGTCGATTCAGTCTCCATCTGTTTCTAAAGGCCACATTAAAGTCTAGGATTCATCATCTTACCTCCACCGTTTTACATGGGAAGTAGAGACACATGGAAGTATTGTGTTGTAAATCGGTTCAGAAGTTTAATCCTAGACTCTGCATCATTCAGTGAGCAATATGGAAAAGAATCCACACTGACAGATGGGAAGATCATGAAGACCTGATTGGATGCTGAGTTACAAATTACTAGGCAACAAGCTTAGAGACCATAGCAACACTCGTTAACCATGAACTCTCTCAACCAAACCCCAACCGAAAGCTGAAGAAGTCCCTCCTCCCATCGCCATCCAACCAATTAATCAACAGAGATGCTTGTTTAATTGGTTATTGCAAAAAGGAGATGTTAACAATTATAATTAAATTGTAGAAAATAACAAAAATGATGATGTTGATCCAACTCTTGCTTCTTTCTTTTCATGAAAAGTCAAAATTAGTAGAAAATTGTTTCCTGAATTGAAGTTTCAAGGATTTCTTTATTTCTTTACCTATTTTCTCTTTTTCATTTGAGGATGGCAGGGTCAAAGTGGGATCTTGGATCTGACAACTGTGCAGCTGCGATAACAAGGCAATTTAAAATGTGAAAATTCCTGTCCTAATGCTCCTCTAGACAAGCCCTTATCTCAATCATTTTCCCGTTGTTGACTTGTGTTGCGTTGTGTTCTGATTCCTAGCGTGGGCCGTGTTTCTCTGCAGCACTGCTGCTTGTTGACTCAATGTTGGGGTTTCAACGCCCTCATGTTAAAGTCTCACTTCCTATAAACAAATTCCAATCTATCTGCTAAGAGTTTATCCATTAGGAAGTGATTCAACTCTGTTTATTTTATGATATTTCTAAACCAACCATGCCTGCATGTTTCAACCCAGTCCACTCCAGATTCTCCTCCTCAACCCCACCTTCTTAATACTTGTCATTGTATGTCTCATCTCACTCCATCCTCAAAATTCTCTGTCATTCTTTGCTTTAGTGAGACCCTGTAAAAGAGCTGATGAGTAATGACCATACAGTACGTGTCAAGCTGATCATAGTTCCTGGAAGACCAGTGGGAGTGAGTTAAGATATCACACCCTCTTAATCACCATGGTCTGGTCTGGGCTGACTTCTTATCAAGACTTCTAGACTGGGTCCACTGTGTGGTAAGCGCTCAGCTGGGAGAGAACCATCTACGGAATGCTTACTAATGCTTTAGAGAGAAAGAATGTGTGTGTGTGTGTGTGTTTGGAGTGTGTGGTGTTGATGTGAAGATCAAGGTGTCCATGGTTAATATACTGTTGTTATGTGATTTTGGACGTGCTGAACTGTTTATCCTCCATGATGGTTAGGCAGCGGACTGAGCTGTGTTGGAGGATAAATAGGTTGTTATCCCCGTAGAGGGAAACCGTTCATAATGCGTATTACCCTTCAATTACAGTTAAAGGAATAATCCACCACAGATGACTAATTTCTATGATTGACAGTGTTAAACATTGTTAAATAACACTAATAATTATTTATTTATTTTTACAAATGTGACTCACCACCTTGATTCGGTCTTATGTAGCAACATTTGAATTTCTGTTTTTTACATTTGAATAAAAGTGGAGACTCAGAGCTACAAAATTGTATATCATACACTGCATTTGAGGAACAATGGAGAAGTAATTTTGCTTTGAAAGTTGATCAACTTGTAAACTCACTTTTGAGAAAATCATCTTTCAATGTTTTGGTACTACTATTGGAGAGCCCTTCTTTGTCTACACCCATTCAGCATTGTTCACACCTTCTTAAGCCTTAGCCCCACCCATCTCTTTAAGGGTTGATCCAACCATTCTGTACTAACTTGCCAGCTACTTCCAGACATCTAAGAGAGAGAGTGAACAGCTCACTGAACATTAATCGCCCTATCGCTCTATCTATGGTTCCGCGTATCGAGCGCACACTGGACGCTCTGCCCAATAAGTCATTTGTCATTTGCAATTTTTATTAGGATCCCCATCAGCTAACGCCGTGACGCTAGCTAATTATCTTTGAGGTCCAACACCAATTAACAAGACATTGCAAACAACCACAATCAAGACTTCACAAACATTCAACAAGTAGACAATACAGATAATTCAAATACCTGACAGTTGATGCTTTCTATTTGCTGTCCAGTCATATGGTTTATCACATTAGATGTTTAAAAATGTTCTTGAAGGTGGATTTACTTTTTCCTGAGAAATATGGATTGTTCCATTCAGCTATGGCTCTATATAAACTGTAGATTTAAGGCGATTTGTCTTTGGCTTGGGTTGTTTTAGCTGCCTTGAATTTGCCTGTCTGGTTTGGTGGTTATGCGTGTTGCTAGTATGTACTAACTGGACTGAAAAATACTGTGGTGTTTTGAAAAATATAATATTCCTAAAGAAAATCAGAAGACTTGATAGTAATTTGTTTTTAACGTAAGGCCACGAGAGATTCTGATGCATTTGGATAATATTCATATAGATCGAGCAATAAAGAGCAGCCCTGTTTTGAGCCATTTGGAGCTCTTTATATCTTTCTTTCTATTTTTTTTCTTTCTCTTTTTATCTGATTCAGTGTGCTAGATGTTACATACTCTGAACATTTTCTTGACGATGAATAGAACGCATGTTGAGCAAATGAAAAAAATGAAACTACTAGGAGTCATGTTGGATGTAGCTTTATCATGGCAGAACACATACAGTGAGGGAAAAAAGTATTTGATCCCCTGCTGATTTTGTATGTTTGCCCACTGACAAAGAAATGATCAGTCTATAATTTTAATGGTAGGTTTATTTGAACAGTGAGAGACAGAATAACAACAAATAAAATCCAGAAAAACGCATTGTGAAAAATGTTAGAAATTGATTTGCATTTTAATGAGGGAAATAAGTATTCCATCTCCTTAGCCATAATACTCAAATTCCATTGATTTCAAAACTCTGTCCTTAAGAAAGTGGCGAGCATACACATATCGTTAGCTAGCGAGCCATCAAGCTAACGTTAGCAAGCTAACAGTACATTTTAACTTGACATTAGGTTTATGCAGTTTTACTACGCAATAAAATAATTTTTTAAACGCAATTGACACGATTACCTAAACATACTGAATAGCTCCAATAGACAGACGCGGGCTATATGTTAGACCAATCCAAACTCATCTCTTGGCATGTCCAGCCCACTCATTATCTCAGCCAATCATTGCTAGTGGGAAGATTGCTCTCTTTTCTGTGCTAAACCAACTAGGCTCTTAATTTAACAATTTTATTCATATTTACAGATGGCATACCTTTTCATTATAAAGGCACATGAAAGTTCACATGTTCGAGAAGGCATTTCTGCCATAAAACACATTTTGATAAAAAAATATATTTAAAGTACGTTGGTCCTATGGTGTTTATACTTGCATGCTATTGTTTGTACAGATGAACGTGGTACCTTCAGGCATTTGGAAATTGCTCCCAAGGATGAACCAGACTTGTGGAGGTCTACGACTTTTTCTGATGTCTTGGCTGACTTCTTTTGATTTTCCCATAATGTCAAGCATAGAGGCACTAAGTTTGAAGGTAGGCCATGAAATACATCCACAGGTACACCTCCAATTGACTCAAATGATGTCAATTAGGCTATCAGAAGCTTCTATAGTCATGACACAATTTACTGGAATTTTCCAAGCTGTTTAAAGGCACAGTCAACTTAGTGTATGTAAACTTCTGACCCACTGGAATTGTGATACAGTGAATTATATGTGAAATTATCTGTCTGTAAACAATTGTTGGAAAAATCACTTGTGTCATGCACAAAGTAGATGTCCTAACCGACTTGCCCAAACTATAGTTTGTTAACAAGAAATTTGTGGAGTGGTTGAAAAACAAGTTTTAATGACTCCAACCTAAGTGTATGTAAACTCTGACTTCAACTGCACATAGTTAATCTTTCAGGAGGCTTGTGACTACACTGTGATCTGTGCAGTACTCCTTGTGTGCCACGAGACACAGGTAAGGCGTGTCCCAGTGAAGCTGGGTCTGAGGGCACATGAGCGGGTTGGGTGTTTGTGAGAGAAAGTCCATTACCCTCTGCTTGAACCACTAAATGCCAATGTTCCTAAGATACTGTTTCCTGTGGGGTTTCAACTAGTGTCGTGGTTCATCCTTTAAAAGTTGTGGCGTACTGCAGCACAGCTTGCGGGGTGCAGCAGAATTCTGTGGAACGTTATTTAAGTGTCAGCCAATGTTGCCAGAATGACGCAATTTACCACAATCTGCCACCATCTACCAGAAACGGTTGCGGCATAAACTCAAAACTTTTAAAGGAAGAACCGGTGTATATTACCACCCGCAGCTGTTTAGTCTGAAAACATGGTATTTTCTTTGTCATAGCGCAGGCGGATGTGGTCCTGGTTTCTGCGCATGACTCGACCATCAGTCAGTGTGACCACAAAGGAGACTGGACCACTCTGACTCAGAATGATACCTGAAAACCAGTGCTTTATCCTTGCTTAAGCCATGGGAGGAATGCATCTTGATTTACTGAAAAGGCTCATCAGCGGTTTGTGGTCAGTGCATATGGTGAAATGACGACCGTAGAGGTACTGATGAAAGCGTTTCACAGCAAAGACTATGGCCAGACCTTCCTTGTCTAACTGTGAATAACCCTTCTCAGCACTAGTCAGAATGATCTCTTTGTCTTGGTCAAAATGAACCAGCCGTTGTGCTGATTGTAGTAGTGCTTTCACTTCCTTGAAAGCTTTCTCTTGAGCTGGCCCCCACTTCAATTTACAGTCTTTGTGGAGCAGCTGATAAAGTGGAGCCAACACTGTTGACAGCTCAGGGAGGAACTTACCATTGTGGTTCACCATGCCCAGGAACGACCTGAGCTCGGACACATTCTTAGGATTTGGAGCATCCTTGATGGCTCTGAGTTTGTCCTCCACAGGACACAGACCCTGCACTGTGATCTTGTGAAATAGGTATGTCACACCTTGTGCTTGGAATGTGCACTTGATACACTTCAGACGCTGTCCTGCCTCAGATAATCTCTTTAACACCTGGTCCAGATGGTGGAGGTACTCCTCCTCCGTCTCCCCTGTAACCAGGATGTTGTCCAGGTACACTGCTACATGAGGGATCTCCTGCTTCAGATTGTCCATTGTCCTCTGTAAAATGGCTGCACTGGATGCCACTCCAAAAACCAAGCAGTTGTACCTGAACAAGCCTTTGTGCGTGTTGACTGTGACATACTCGTTTGAGTCCTCGTCCAGGTGGAGCTGTTGGTAGGCGTGATACATGTCAAGCTTTGGGAATGCCTTGCCTCCTGCAAGCATCGCAAACAGGTCCTCCACCCGTGGCAGCGGGTAAGCGTCCAGCTTAGAGGCCCTGTTGATGGTGAGTTTGTAATCTGCACATAAACGCACAGTGCCGTCACTTTTCAGAACGGGAACGATTGGAGCTGCACAGTGGGAGAACTGAATGGAAGTAATGATGTTTGTCTCTTGCAGCCACTCCAACTCATCCTCTACTTTCTTTTACATGGCGTAGGACACTGTCCTGGACTTGAAAAAGCGAGGCTCAGCCTGGGGATCCAAAAACAGCTTAACTACTTAGGGAGCAGTGGGGCGCTAGGCGCCAAAGGCGCCAAATTCAAAATCCAAAAGTTGAATTATTAAACATTCAGTTAAGAACAAATTCTTATTTAGAACGACGGCCTACAAGGGAACAGTGGGTTAAATGAATTGTTCAGGGGCAGAACAACAGATTTTTACCTTGTCACCTCGGGGATTCAAACCAGCAACCTTTCGGTTAATGGCCCATCGCTCTAACCACTAGGCTACCTGCTCTAACCACTAGTCTATCTGCTCTAACCACTAGGCTACCTGCTCTAACCACTAGGCTACCTGCCTATCCTGCCTGCCGCTGTTAAGCCTCACCTGTAATTCCAATTGCCCCCCAAAAAGTGTCCCAACCTTTCCACATATTCTGTCCAGTCCTCGTTCTCATCTACAAACTCAGTGATAGTCCCAAACATTGCCATTATAACGCCAACTTGTCCTTGATCCTCGTTAGCGATTTTCACTTGCTGCTTATTGTCACAGTCGTTTTACTCAAGCCCAGTGTGGCTTGTAGATCAGCTTGTAGATCAGCTTCCTCAGCACTCCGGAAACAGTGCTATTGTATTTAACATGCTACTTCACATCCTGAAACAGTACTATTGTATTTAACATGCTACTTCACATCCTGAAACAGTGCTACTGTATTTAACATGCTACTTCACATCCTGAACCAGTACTACTGTATTTAACATGCTACTTCACATCCTGAAACAGTGCTATTGTATTTAACAGGCTACTTTACATCCTGAAACAGTACTATTGTATTTAACATGCTACTTCACATCCTGAAACAGTACTATTGTATTTAACATGCTACTTCACATCCTGAAACAGTGCTACTGTATTTAACATGCTACTTCACATCCTGAACCAGTACTACTGTATTTAACATGCTACTTCACATCCTGAAACAGTGCTATTGTATTTAACAGGCTACTTTACCTCCTGAAACAGTACTACTGTATTTAACATGCTACTTCCCATCCTGAAACAGTACTACTGTATTTAACATGCTACTTTACATCCTGAAACAGTACTACTGTATTTAACAGGCTACTTCACATCCTGAAACAGTACTATTGTATTTAACATGCTACTTTACCTCCTGAAACAGTACTATTGTATTTAACATGCTACTTCACATCCTGAAACAGTACTATTGTATTCAATATGGTCCCCAGCAGTATGGATTCTAGTCGTGTAACATATTCTTTCAGTCACTCTGGTGGCTTCACTTCCCTTTCTGGGAGAGCTTGAGGCTCTGTGAGAATGCTTTCTGGGAGAGCTTGTGGCTCTGTGAGCATTCTCTCTACTTCCCCCTCTTCTTGTGCGTTGTCTGTGGCCTCCTCAGCTTGTGTGGCTTGTAAATCTGGAAGATCTCTGAGGTGTGTTTTGTTCCTCTACTTTGTTCCTCTGCTCTCCATCGCTCATTAAGCTAGCTAACTAACTGACTACCCCCACACGCATCTCTAAATGACTTTACTTTATTTTCAACCTAAGAAATAAAAGGTGTACAGCCATGTAGAAACGGTACCAATACAGCAAAACGATACAGACCACTCAACATATGATAGAGTCGCCTTGTTCAGATCTGACTCTGGGTAATGAACTCACGATCAATGCCAATGCCAATAATAACCATGCACACATGAATAGCAATCATACTATACTGCAGGTAAGTACAATACATATTCGATGTAATTATTTATATAGTGTCGACACTATAACATGTAGATACACACAATGATACCAAAGTCAATATCAGCATGTGAAGTAGCTAGCTACCTGTAAAATCTAGCTACCTGTAAAATCAGCTAAACAAACTACATATCTGCATCTATGAGGTGACATGTACTGGCTGGCTACTGGGATAGGATGTGTAGTATCATCTAAAATAAGGAGGCACGACAACGAGGTTCTAGCTTCAGCATGTTTACTAGTCCAGTCGGCGCGGGTCAAACATAGGTACGGATACCCACAAGTGCCATCCTACTACATCTTTCCATCTCCAATGAACAAGAATTCAACATTCATAACCACTGAAGCATGACTGAAATGCACCCCACCACTCCGTAAGAAGTTAACATGCTACTTCCACATCCTGAAGAGCTTGTGGCTCTTTGAGAATGCCTTCTGGGCAATATTGTGGCTCTGTGAGAATCAATTTTGTGCAAAATTGTGGCTCTGTGACAAAGCTTTTATGGCGAGCTTGAGGCTCTTTGAGAATGCTTTCTGGATGAGCTTGTGGCTCTGTGAGAATCATTTTTGGGCAGAATTGTGGCTCTGTGACAATGCTTTTATGGCAAGCTTGAGGCTCTGTGAGCATTCTCTCTACTTCCTCCTCTTCTTGTGCGTTGTCTGTGGCCTCCTCAGCTTGTGTGGTTGGTATATCTGGAAGATCTCTGAGGTGTGTTTTGTTCCTCCGTACCTCCTCTGAGCCTGTCTCCACCACATAGAAGGGTGGGGCATCCGCTTTCCTCAGCACTATTGCTTTTTATTGACTTGGCCAAAGCTTTTGAAACGGTAGACCATTCCATTCTTGTGGGCCGGCTAAGGAGGACTGGTGTCTCAGAGGGGCTTTTGGCCTGGTTTGCTAACTTCCTTTCTCAAAGAGTGCAGTGTATAAAATCAGAAAATCTGCTGTCTCAGCCACTGCCAGTCACCAAGGGAGTACACCAAGGCTCAATCCTAAGCCCCACGCTCTTCTCAATTTACATGAAAAACATAGCTCAAGCAGTAGGAAGCTCTCTCATCCATTTACATGCAGATGATACAGTCTTATACTCAGCTGGCCCCTCCCCAGATATTGTGTTAAATGCTCTACAACAAAGCTTTCTTAGTGTCCAACAAGCTTTCTCTACCCTTAACCTTGTTCTGAACACCTCCAAAACAAGGATAATGTGGTTTGGTAAGAAGAATGCCCCTCTTCCCACAGGTGTTATTACTACCTCTGAGGGTTTAGAGCTTGAGGTAATCACCTCATACAAGTACTTGGGAGTATATAAATATAATGTTGTGTCTCCCTTCGAAATGCATTTTAAAACGGTCTTTAACTACTTAGGGAGCAGTGGGGCGCTAGTTGAATTATTAAACATTCATCAATATACAAGTGTTGCATAGTCATCAAAAGCTCTGCTTCTTGGCAATATCACAGCATTGTCAGATTTCAAAAAGGCTTTACGGCGAAAGCACAACATTTGATTGTTTGAGGATAGCACCTACAATATTTAACCATTAGCATAAATTCATAAACCAGCGCGGTTCACACAAAACCCATTTCACAGCAAAAACAAATCCCTTACCTTTTGAAGAACTTCTGCTGAGGGCTTCCCAAGTGTCCAACGAAGACATCCAATGGTTCTTTTGTTAGAAAAAGTAATTTATTATATCCATAAATCTCAGTTTTTTTTTTTATATTCAGAAAATCCAACGTCGAATCGCCCGTTGAAACGTGAAGAGAACTCGTTCAACCTATACCTATAAACTTATAGACTGTTGACATCTAGTGGAAGCCATTGGTACTGCAATCCAGGAGCTGGATTGCCTTGAAGTCAATGGGGAGAGTGTCAAACAGAGCAAAGGTCACCAAAAACTGCATTTCCGGTTGGATTTTCCTCGGGTTGTCGCCTGCTATATCAGTTCTGTTATACTCACAGACATTATGGTAACACTTTTAGAAACTTCAGAAGGTTTCCTATCCAATAGTACTAATTATGTGCATATCCTATTTGTGGCAGGCATTTTACTTTGGGCACGCCAGACTCTCCAAAACCGTCACTTCTGCTGCCGCTCCCTAAGAAGTTAAGCATATCCCAGTTTAGGTCACCTAACAGTACGAATTCTGAAGATAGATGGGGGGCAATCAATTCACATATGCTGTCCAGGGCACAGCTGGGGGCTGAGGGGGGTCTATAACAAGCGGCAACAGTGAGAGATTTATTTCTGGAAAGGTGGATTTTTTAAAGTAGAAGCTTGTACTGTTTGGGCACAGACCTGGATAGTAAGACAGGGCTCTGCAGGCTATCTCTGCAGTAGATTGCAACTCCACCCCCTTGACAGTTCTATCTTGATGGAAAATGTTGTAGTTAGGGATGGAGATTTCAGAATGTTTGGTGTCCTTCCTAATCCAGGATTCAGACAAGGCTAGGACATCAGGGTTGGCAGAATTTGCTAAAGCAGTGAATAAAACAAACTTAGGGAGGAGACTTCTAATGTTAACATGCATGAAACTAAGACTTTTACGGTTGCAGAAGTCAACAAATGAGAGCGACTGGGGAATAGGTGTAGAACTGGGGGCTATAGGTTCTGGGTTAACCTCTACATCACCAGAAGAACAGAGGAGTAGGACAAGGGTACGGCTAAAGGCTATAAGATCTGGTCTTCTAGTGCTTTGGGAACAGAGAATAAAAGGGGCAGATTTCTGGGCGTGTTAGAATAGATTCAGGGCATAATGTACAGACAAGGGTATGGTAGGATGTGTGTACAGTGGAGGTAAACCTAGGCATTGAGTGACGATGAGAGAGGTTGGGGGGCACCAGTTGAGCCAGGTGAGGTCTCTGCATGCATGGGGGGTGGGACAAAAGAGCTATCTAAGGCATGTTGAGCAGGACTGGGGCTCTACAGTGAAATAAAACAATAATAACTAACCGAAACAGCAGTAGACAAGGTATATTGACATTAGAGAGCAATCTGCCAGGTCGCAATTGTAACTGAGAACTTGTTCTCAACTGGCCTACCTGGTTAAATAAATGTTAAACAACGGGTAAATAAACAACGGGTAAATGACGATGAATGGGCTGCGAGGGTCAGTTAGGTACACACAGGACGTGAGTTCGAGGCTGGGGCCGACAGATAAACAAAATAAGGTACAGTGTTAATGAACAGACCAGCAGGCATCAGCTGTGTAGCCGAGTGATCATAGGGTCCAATGAGCAGCAATAGGTGAGTCAGGGAGCCGTTCGGTAGTCGCTACTATGCTAGGCGAGCGGGAGACATGGCGTTCAGAAAGCTAGCGGGCCGGGGCTAGCAGATGGGTCTTCGGCGACATCGCAATTGAAAAGCCTGTTGAAATCACATCTGACGATTACATCGGCAGACCAGTCGTGATGGATCGGCGGGGCTCCGTGTCGACAATAAATGGTCCAGGCCAATTGGCAAAAGAGGTATTGTAGCCCAAGAAGTTAGCTGGTATATGGGCATAGCTCGAGGATAGCTCAAGGCTAACTGGTGCTTGCTTCGGGACAGAGGTGTTAGCTAACAGTAGCCACTCGATTGCAGCTAGCTAGCTGCGATGATCCGGTGTAATGGTCCAGAGCTTGAGGCAGGAATCCGGTGATGTGGTAGAGAGAAGCAGTCCGATATGCTCTGGGTTGATATCGCGCTGTGCAGACTGGCAAGTATTGTCCGAGCTAAAGCTGGCTGGTGTCCGAGCTAAAGGTGAAGACCGCTAGCCGTGGCAAACAAAGACTGATAGCTAGTAGCTAGTTAGCTGGCTAGCTCCTGATGGAGGTTCCAGTTATAAGGAATAAAAATAGCAGACCTGTACCACATTGGGTGAGGTGGGTTGCAGGAAAGTATATTTAGTTCGTAGATAGAAAGTGAGATTAAAATATATATGAAAAAAACTTACTTTTTACACAAGACACGAGATAAGACAAAGAAACACACGTCCGACTGCTACGCCATCTTGATTGAGTCCTTCACGTTTATGTGATTATTAAAACCACTTCTGACACAATGTAGTATTATCTAAAATAAGGAGGCACGACAACGAGGTTCTAGCTTCAGCATGTTTACTAGTCTAGTCGGCGCATGTTATACATAGGTACGGATACCCACAAGGGCCATCCTACTACAGGATGAGCTGAGAAGCATTGTTCCCTGAGCCCTCAGCAGTCCCTCTCTCTTTCTCTCTCTGGTCTCTCTCTAGCTCTCTATCTCTGTCCCTGGTCTCTCTCTCTCTTCCTGGTCTCTCTCTATCTCTTCTTGGCCTCTCATATCCCAAGCTGTCTCCATAAACTTTCTCCCTAATTGGCCAGAGGTCTCTGGAACATGAAGTCATTTATTATTACATTTCCTCCCAGAATTCCTCCTCATGTTCATGATCTCCCAGAATTCCTCCTCATGTTCATGATCTCCCAGAATTCTTCATCATGTTAATAATCTCCCAGAACTGGAGAGCTTTTCAGATGGCTCATCGTGTAAACAAACACAGATGCACGCTACACACACACGCACAGGAGCACACAAGCGCGGTTCATTCACACACACACACGCGCACACACACACACACACACACACACACACACAGGCAAACACACACACACCCTGGTTTTGTGAGAGGCTTGTCTTGAAGCTGAGATTACTTATTTCAGAGTGGTAAAAACAGGGCCAAAGGATACGTGGAGATGAAGCCTGTCTGTCTCAGCTCGTTATCATGGCTGGCTCAGCTCTTCATCCTGGCTCTGGCTGTCTCAGCTCTTCATCCTGTCTCTGGCTGTCACACCAACACAACAGTCTCAGCTCTTCATCTGGGCACCGCACAGAACCAAGTGCTTTGTTATTCAATTTCAACTCTCTATTCTGCCATTGTACTCGGCCTATGCAGGTCTCTCTGATGCATATGAATGATAGGTTCAAAGCTTAACTCACACTCTAAATAGAAGTGTTTTGCAACGGTAAAGAATGTGGATTTGGTACTCATGATAAGATCACAAAGGATCACTGATTGGTTAAGGTACATTGATGCCTTACAGGTAATAGCATATGAAGTGGAAAAATGCAGAGATAACAGTTTAGGATACTATGCACAGGTAATCGTGTGGCAGACTCACTCATAAATAACCTCAGACTTGATCATTTACCAGCTATTATGTGAAAAAAACATGGATTAAATCCGATTAACAATTGCGAGGCTATTTAAATAATCAGAACAAACGTCTACAATCAGCAGTCATTGTGATTAATTGTGATTGTCCGGCTAGGGTTTCTGCCAAGTTGAAAGACAACCCATTTGGAAGGTTATTTGCTATTAAGTGTCATAGAAAGGAACAGGTGAGAGTGAAGTGCCGGCGGAAAAAGGTTTCTATCCGGGTGTTTAAAATTGGCTTTGAGCACGGAACATTGATTCCAAAAGGTACAGATTTGATTGTAATGTTCTGGCCTTTTAAATGTGATTGGCTTTAGTATGCCGTTATCACTCCCAGGTGCCTATCATTTTCTATTTCATTGATTTTCTTTACGACAAACACCAAGGGGTGGTCAAAAAATGGCTCATTCCATTTAGTTGAATGTTCATCTAATCTAACGTTACAGTACAAAGTGATCATTCCTCTATAATACAACCTATCTCCATGTATAGAGTATGGATCTCATTTCAAGGATTTCAGTCTGCCTCCTGAAATAAATACAAAATTATCCTCTTTGATTAAGGTACACAATCTTCACTCTTTAATCAGGGTAGCCTAGTGGTTAGAGCATTGGACTAGTAACCGTAAAGGTTGAAAGTTCAAATCACCGAGCTGACAAGGTACAAATCTGTAGATCTGCCCCTGAACAGGCAGTTAACCCACTGTTCCTAGGCTGTCATTGAAAATAAAAATGTGTTCTTAACTGACTTGTCTAGTTAAATAAAGGAAAAAAAATTAAATTAAAAAATTAATGAAATAGAACTAAGTCATTGCATAGACCACACTCAGTTTCCAAGGGAAACAGTGACGGGCAGAAGATGTCCAAATATCAATCTGACACCTGTATAGAATGTCCTGGTCCCATATTGACTAATGACATAGTTACAGTAGAATGTCCTGGTCCCATATTGACTAATGACATAGTTACAGTAGAATGTCCTGGTCCCATATTGACTAATGACATAGTTACAGTAGAATGTCCTGGTCCCATATTGACTAATGACATAGTTACAGTAGAATGTCCTGGTCCCATATTGACTAATGACATATTTACAGTAGAATGTCCTGGTCCCATATTAACTAATG
>QNTS01002654.1:58934-71713 GCA_003317085.1 Hucho hucho | reverse complement strand
TCCCCATTAGTTCCTGTCAAAGCAGCAGCTACTCTTCCTGGGGTCCAGCAAAATTAAGGCAGTTCATACAATTTTAAAAACATTACAATACATTCACAGTTTTCACAACACACTGTGTGCCCTCTAGCCCCTACTCCACCACTACCACATATCTACAGTACTAAATCCATGTGTATGTATAGTGCGTATGTTGTCGTGTGTGTGGGTGGGTGTATGCATGTGTCTGTGCCAATGTTTGTGTTGCTTCACAGTCCCCTCTGTTCCATAAGGTGCTTTTTTATCTGTTTTTTAAATAACATTTTACTGCTTGCGTCAGTTACTTGATGTGGAATAGAGTTCCATGTAGTCATGGCTCTATGGATTACTGTGTGCCTCCCATAGTCTGTTCTGGGCATGGGGACTGTGAAGAGACCTCTTGTGGCATGTCTTGTGGGGTATGCATGGGTGTCCGAGCTGTGTGCCAGTAGTTTAGACAGACAGCTCGGTGCATTCAACATGTCAATACCTCTCATAAATACAAGTAGTGATGAAGTCAATCTCTCCTCCACTTTGAGCCAGGAGAGATTGACATGCATATTATTAATATTAGTTCTCTGTGTACATCCAACGGCCAGCCGTGCTGCCCTGTTCTGAGCCAAATGGAATTTCCCTAAGTCCTTTTTTGTGGCACCTGACCACACGACTGAACAGTAGTCAAGGTGCAACAAAACTAGGGCCTGTAGGACCTGCCTTGTTGATAGTGTTGTTAAGAAGGCAGAGCAGCGCTTTATTATGGACAGACTTCTCCCCATCTTAGCTACTACTGCATCAATATGTTTTGACCATGACAGTTTACAGTCCAGGGTTACTCCAAGCACTTTAGTCATCTCAACTTACTCAATTTCCACATTATTTATTACAAGATCTTGCTGAGGTTTAGGGTTTAGTGAGTATTTTGTTCCAAATACAATGCTTTTAGTTTTACAAATATTTTGGGCTAACTTATTCCTCGCCACCCACTCTGAAACTAACTGCAGCTCTTTGTTGAGTGTTGCAGTCATTTCAGTTGCTCTAGTAGCTGACGTGTATAGTGTTGATTCATCCGCATACACAGACATAGGCTTTACTCAGTGGCACGTCGTTAGTAAAACCTGAAAAAAGCAAGGGGCTTTGTTAAACAGGATAATACATTTTCTGGATGTGAAGAAGCACGTTAAAAAAAATAGTAGAATTTTAAGAGAATAATTCTGGTTCAGGATGTGAAGTAGCAGGGTAAAGAGAATAATACTGGTTCAGGATGTGAAGTAGCAGGTTAAAGAGAATAATACTGGTTCAGGATGTGAAGTAGCAGGTTAAAGAGAATAATACTGGTTCAGGATGTGAAGTAGCAGGTTAAAGAGAATAATACTGGTTCAGGATGTGAAGTAGCAGGTTAAAGAGAATAATACTGGTTCAGGATGTGAAGTAGCATGGTAAAGAGAATAATACTAATAATCATACATATTTTTTCTACTTTTTTATTGTAATCGTTAACACCTTTTTGCTATAACCAATTAAAGCAAGCATCTCTGTTGATTAATTGGTTGGAATGGCGATGGGAGGCGGGACTTCTTCAGCTTTCGGTTGGGGTTTGGTTGAGAGAGTTCATGGTTAACGAGTGTTGCTATGGTCTCTAAGCTTGTTGCCTAGTAATTTGTAACTCAGCATCCAATCAGGTCTTCATGATCTTCCCATCTGTCAGTGTGGATTCTTTTCCATATTGCTCACTGAATGATGCAGAGTCTAGGATTAAACTTCTGAACCGATTTACAACACAATACTTCCTTGACTACGTGTGTCTACTTCCCATGTAAAACGTTGGAGGTAAGAGGATGAATCCTAGACTTGAATGTGGCCTTTAGAAACAGATGGAGACTGAATCGACTACCTCTAGCACCCTCAAACTCAACTCTGGACCTCGAAGCCGGTTCCACAGCGTTTCTTTCATGCTTCCCCTCTAATCAGGGACTGATTTAGAACTGGTGGGTGCAGTTAAATATCAGGTAGAACAGAAAAGCAGCAGACTCTGGAGCTTGTAGGGTAAGGGTTGAATACCCCATCAAGAAGGTAGAAAATGACACGTGGAGATGGGAATTAGAGAAATTCTATTTTTGACCATTTACGAGAAGTGGATTGACGTAAGCAGTTTGTTCTGCCGTATGTTAGTACCAACGGAAAGCTTTTAGAGAACAGTTTCTAAAATGCAAAGTAAGCTACAACTCCATCATCAGCCAATTGTGTATTTCTATGGACACTTTTCTCTGAATCCGAACTTGAGAAAATAGCGTGTAAATCACTAGCCCTAAAATTCACTAACCCTAACCCTAACCCTAAAATTCACTAACCCCAACCCTAAAATTCACTAACCCTAACCCTAAAATCTGTATTGATGTCATATTAGGAATCAGCCCTTGGGGGTTTTGTATGGACCACTCTGACCGTACAAACACAGTCTTGCTTTTCACAATGATTTTAATAGGAACCATAGGGAAAGAATTACTGAAATGACTCTCTTCAAATGATAGCCCTCCTCATTAACCTTATCTCATTACATCAACAATCCAAATAGCTGACTTGAAAGAAAACAATTTGTTTGGAGCTATTAATGTACTGCCTGCCCAGGGACTAAATAATGACATTCATCCAAAACTGCTGTATTTCAGTTTTGTCTGATCTGAGAGACACTCTCAGAATAATGTAATGAATGAAACTAGTCCCGACATGTCAGAGTTACAACATCTGTTGCTGCGCACATAGCCGCAGGAAGTAGGGGCACTGAAGCAGGAAGTAGGGGCACTGAAGCAGGAAGTAGGGGCACTGAAGGTGCTGCAACACCTCCTGATAAATGTAAATAACGTTTCCGAAATTATATTTTTACTACTGTCTGAACACAGACTGAATTTGGGCAGCACACGCACCAAATATCAAACATCTTCTTGCATTTTGGCCAAATATAATCCATAGAACCCAGCTAGCACATAACGTTCTGAGAACCATCCCAGCTAGCACATAACGTGCTGAGAACCATATGTTTCTTAGGTCTTGGTGAGAGCGAGATTATCGTATGGTTATTTTGCATACAACCTTCCCGTAACCTTTCCTTCAGGTTTCCTCATTGTTCGATGTAAATTCACATTTTCAAAATGTTCCGAGAACTTTAAGAAACAACGTTCTTCTGTGGGAATTCCAATACTTCAGCATAACGTTTTCTACAGGTTTCCTCATGGTTCAATGTAGAGTCCTGTTCTCAGAACGTTAAAACAGCTTTCCTTATAAAACACAAGATGAAAATGGATAGAGAGAAGAAGATCACAGGTTTGAATCTCACTGATACCATGCTACAATAAAAATATAAATGTGTTTGCATGATTAATGATGAAGCAAATGAATGTATGTGACCTATCTTTGTTTAGAGTTCAAGACAGTTAACCTAAGCTAGCAGTGTTATTAAAAGTCTTATTGAAACATGTTCTCAGAATGTATTTACCTTCAAATAACCTATTATTTCTGTTATCAGAACTTGAATAAAACTTCCCAGTATAACTTCTTAGTGAACCATAGAAAAACGTTATCAGAACGTTCCCTTCAACATAAACATTTACATTCCAAAACAGGCAAAATGTTCACTTCCAATCTCAGAACGTTTACATTTTTTTAATGTTTTAACATCCTGTTAGGACAAATGTTAAATAAAGGATGAATAAATAAACAACATTGGGAAATAAATGCCTTCATTCCCAGAACCAATGGGAAACCAACCCCAACCTCCCCCCAGCACCCCCAACACAAAACATCTTCCAACATAAAATAAATGTTTATTTGTCACACGCGGTGAGTACAACAGGTGTAGACCTTACCGTGAAAAGCTTACTTACATGCCATTACCCAACGTTGCAGAGTAAGAAAATATCTGCTAAATTAACTAAAGTTTTTAAAAAAGTAACACAATAGAATAACAATAACGAGGCTATATACAGGGGGTGCCGGTACAGAGTCAATGTGCGGGGGCACCGGTTAGTTGAGGTAATTGAGGTCATACGGACATGTAGGTAGGGGTAAAGTTTTTGCACACACTGTATATAGATTTTTCTATTGTGTTATTGACTGTATGTTTGTTTACTCCAATGTGTAACTCTGTGTTGTTTTTTGTCGCACTGCTTTGCTTTATCTTGGCCAGGTCGCAGTTGTAAATGAGAACTTGTTCTCAACTGGCCTACCTGGTTAAATAAAGGTGAAATATTTTTTTTAATAAAAAATACATGAAAAAAGTGACTATGCATAGATAATAAACAGCGAGTAGCAGCAGTGTAAAAAACGTAAATAGTCTGGGTAAACATTTGACGAACTGTTCAGCAGTCTAATGGATTTGGGGGTAGAAGCTGTTCAGGTGCTTTTTGGACGCTCTGGTATTATCGCTTGCCGTGTGGTAGCGGAGAGAACATTCTGTGACTCCCGCAGCTATGACTGCACACCAGATTCCTAGCATGACCCTAACAGCATTACCAGTGAGGCTTTGACAATGTGATCATGTTATTATCACACTCTTCATAACGTGAAAGAGCTGTCTCTGGCTGAAAATCTAGGTTAGTGCAGTCATTAATATTACACTTTAACCCAGGCTAACAAACCCTCGTCTTTGTTGTTTGTTTCTGTCACAATATATATATGTTGTTGTTTTTGTTGTTGTTGTTAAACATGTACGAGAGGGGAACAAAGATGGAGGTCACGGATCCTATCATGTTGTGAAAATTTGTCAGGCCGTCAGATCTGTTTGCTACAAGAAAGTACACCTCATAGAGCAAGGGTTCTCAAACCCCTCCTCGGGGACCCACAGCCATTCCATGTATTTTAACTATTCCACAGCTAGCACGCCTAATTCAACTAACCATCAACCCCTTGACTAGGTGAATCAAGTAAGTTAGTTCAGGGCTACAACAAAATTGAGAAACCCCTGGGGTTTCCCCAAGGAGAGGTTTGAGAAACAATGTCAAAGAGAGTGAGAAGGAACTGACAGAGATCTGATGGCCTGCAGGGTCTCTTCTCTTTATGGTTATTTGACAGGTGAAAGGTCAGCCCCACTCAGGGGCAGATGCTTTTTATTTAATTAACACCTGGGGCACACCTGGGGCAACGGTGTGTGTTTTTTGTGTGACTGTTCCCTCACCTGCCATCCCTAAGATAAGATCTGTGTTCCAATAAGATTTTAGAGGTCAGTGAGAGAGTGGCCTTCAGGCTGTGTGCTGATAGCAGAATGAGCAGCTGTCACGTTGTCGTAACAACTTAATTCTTCTTTATGGAGTTAAAAGAAAAATCCTTAGGCGTCACCATGTGTCTGTAGTAAGCTTTATTTACTAATCATAAAAAGGTGATTGTTTTCAGTTTTAAGTTTTCATTTGGAAAACAAATACATTGAATATGTCCTCACTTTGATTAAAGATGGTATTGCAGTAGAATCTGGCTGCAGACGCAACCCACTGTGTGGCCAGCTGATCTGTAGACAGTGAAATGTCCTGCCACCTTTGAGGATCACGCTCAGGTCGCCTCTCCAGACATGGGAGTCAGAGCATCTCTGATCCTAGCTGCCTGCCAGGCTCCACCACCTCTAGACCCTCCAGACTTCCAGACCCTCGAATCACATGGCAGGCTGGCCAGGGCAGGGTAGGGCTGGGCAGGGTGACAACCCATGGCAGGCAGAAGCAGGAGCCATAGACCATGGGCTGGCACTGTCCACCAGCTCTCCCCAACCCACCAACCCTGTAACCTCCCCAGCGCCCACCTTATTTCCGGACTATTTCTGTCTTAGAAGTTCCTGTCGTAGCTCCAGCATGTGATTCCATTTCAATGGTTTTATTTTCACAATGGTATTCATTCATTATTTCCAAAGCAGTATTCAGGCATCCTCACAGCAGCAGTATTCAGGCATCCTCACAGCAACAGCACTCAGGCATCCTCACAGCAACAGCACTCAGGCATCCTCACAGCAACAGTATTCAGGCATCCTCACAGCAACAGTATTCAGGCATCCTCACAGCAGCAGTATTCAGGCATCCTCACAGCAACAGTATTCAGGCATCCTCACAGCAGCAGCACTCAGGCATCCTCACAGCAACAGTATTCAGGCATCCTCACAGCAACAGTATTCAGGCATCCTCACAGCAGCAGTATTCAGGCATCCTCACAGCAACAGTATTCAGGCATCCTCACAGCAACAGTATTCAGGCATCCTCACAGCAACAGCACTCTGGCATCCTACTCGCCTTGTAAACCCGGTCCCTCTTTTAGTGAGGACCGCAGGGCTTGGTCTAGGCTGTTTTTAGCCCGTCCTTTACAGAGATGGAGAATGGCTGAGTGTAAGGTGAGCAATCGCCGTAGAGCGCAGCAGATGGCCTCTAGGTAAAACGTGGTGCAATTTTGTTTAAAAGAGGTCAGCTGTGTTCGCTCTCCACTTACTGAGCACAGCAGGCTTTCTCTCCTATTGACTCTTTGATTCATTATAAAGAGGGAATGGAAAGACAAAGGACAAGAGAAATGAAAGTTCCAACCGATGAAATTAAAATGAGAGGAGGGTACAAGGGTATTGACGGAATTACAACCTCTGAGACAACATTTAACCTATTTCCATGACTCCTCCCACCAACACAAGGTTTCCATGACTCCTCCCTCCCACACAAGGTTTCCATGACTCCTCCCTCCAACACAAGGTTTCCATGACTCTTCCCTCCCACACAAGGTTCCCATATAAAAAATCATGAACAATTCCTGCGGTGTAGAATCCACATCTGTGTTCACATGGATGTGTACAATTCATGCTGAACAGTGTGCCGGATGCAGGAGGTCAGTGGCATTACAGCTTTACTGTGTGACTCAGTAAAACCTCAGTAAAACTGATGTTTGACCTTCCTTTCAAATGTTAATGTAAAAAATCCTGAGGGTGAAGGAGAGCTCCTCGCAGAGCATGAGTGGAGAAAATGTGGAGCAAAGTGTGTGTTTGTGTTTGTGCAATGTGTGCGTGTGTGTGTGTGTTTGAGGAAAGTGTGTGTGTGTGTGTTTGAGGAAAGTGTGTGTGTGTATGCGTGTGGAATGTAAGGGAGATAGTCAAGTCTAATTGTGTTTTTAACATGCTCCGAATACAACAGATGACATTCTTACTTACAAGCCCTTAACCAACAATGCAGTTAAGAAAAATACCCCCCAAAAAGTAAAATTAAATAAAAGTAACAAATAAATAAATAGCAGTAGTAAAATAACAGTAGTGAGGCTGTATACAGGGGGTACCGGTACAGAGTGAATGTGGTATTATCCTGTCAGAGGAACATATATAAGATATTAGTGTTTCATATATTTTGGAATGGGATGGCGCCAGGAGAAGAACGCTCGTGTCCCCAAAGAATTGTATTTATTTGTTCAGTTATTTGCGCTGTTTGTAACTTATTTTTGAAGTTATTCTGTACATAATGTTGCTGCTACCGTCTCTTATGACCGAAAAATAACTTCTGGACATCAGAACTGGGATTACTCACAACGGACTGGAAGAAGCTTTTTCCTTTAATGATATACTGCTTTCTCTGGAACAGGCCCAAATCCCTGTGATTTGTGTGAAGAGGAGGCTGAGAAAAAGGGGCCAGAGGGTGGGCTTCCTTCTGAGAAATCGTAGGCGATCGAATAAACCTCCACTTCCTTCCATTCTGCGAGAAAACGGAGAATGAATTGATGACCTACGCAGAAGATTAAAATACCAACGGGACATTAAAATCTGTAATATCTTACGCTTCACGGAGTCGTGGCTGAACGACAATGCTAATAACATACAACTGGCTGGTTATACACTGTACCGGCAGGATAGAACAGCGGCGTCTGGCAAGACAAGGGGCAGCAGACTAGTTATTTTTGTAAATAACAGCTGGTGCACGATATCTAAGGAACTCTCAAGCTATTGCTCGCCTGAGGTAGAGTATCTCATGATAAGCTGTAGACCACACTATCTACCTAGAGAATTTTCATCTGTATTTTTCGTAGTTGTGTAGATACCACCACAGTCAGAGGCTGGCACCAAGACAGCATTGAATGAGCTGTATTCTGCCATAAGCAAACAAGAAAATGCTCACCCAGAGGCGGTGCTCCTATTAGCCGAGGACTTTAATGCAGGGAAACTTTAAACCGTTTTACCAAATTTCAATCAGCATGTTAAATGTGCGACCAGAGGGAAACAATTCTGGACAAACTTTTCTCCACACACAGAGTGGCCAATCCATTTGGCAAATCTGACCATAATTATATCCTCCTGATTCCTGCTTACAAGCAAACATTTAAGCAGGAAGCACCAGTGACTAGATCAATAAAAAAAGTGTTCAGACGAAGCAGATGCTAAACTACAGGACTGTTTTGATAGCACAGACTGGTTCCGGAAGACTGTGTGATCACGCTCTCCACAGCCGATGTGACATTCAGGTCAACATTCACAAGGCCGCGGGGCCAGACGGATTTACAGGACGGATTAACAGGATGTCAGTGAAGTGTCTTCACTGACATTTACAACCTCTCCCTGACCGAGTCTGTAATACCAACATGTTTCAAGCAGACCACCATAGTGCCTGTGCCCAAGAACACTAAGGTAACCTGCCTAAATGACTACTGACCCGTAGCACTCACGTCTGTAGCCATGAAGTACTTTGAAAGGCTGGTCATGGCTCACATCAACACCATTATCCCAGAAACCCTAGACCCACTCCAATTTGCACACCTCTTCAACAGATCCACAGATGATGCAATCTCTATTGCACTCCACACTGCCCTTTCCCACCTGTACAAAAGGAACACCTATGTGAGAATGCTATTCATTGACTACAGCTCAGCGTTCAACACCATAGTGCCCTCAAAGCTCATCACTAAGCTAAGGACCCTGGGACTAAACACCTCCCTCTGCAACTGGATCCTGGACTTCCTGACGGGCCGCCCCCAGGTGGTGAGGGTAGGTAGCAACACATCTGCCACGCTGATCCTCAACACAGGGACCCCTCAGGGGTGCGTCCTCGGTCTTCTCCTGTACTCCCTGTTCAATGATGACTGCATGGCCAGGCACGACTCCAACACCATCATTAGTGTGTGTTAAAGTTTCGATGAATGGTAAGCAGAGTGTATACAAAGAGATCCTGTTCTGAATTTCTAATGTCAGAACACCCTTTCCTAAGCCAAGTCCCAAAACACACACTGCCTCCACTCTGTCTCCATAAACCTACAATGATCAAAACGCCATTTCACTCAGACGTGTGTCTGCCTGTCAATCTGGCCGTGAACACAGAGTTACCTCTACCTCTACCTTCCCAAAAATAATACGTAAGGTCAAAAGTTTAAATAGTTTAATCACTCAATTCACTTTTTTACTCTGAAAACAAGACAAGACCAAACACAGTGATTAGCGCCAAGCAGGAAGGGACTATTTCCTTTCTACCCACCATGGATTGCAGCAGCAATTCAAAAATGCCTCCTCCAATCATTCCCCTGACAGTAAAAACACACACACACACACACACACACACACACACACACACACACACACACACACACACACACACACACACACAAAAATAACGCAGGCCTTGAATGAACACAGTCCATACCTGGGTGGATGGCTTACATTCTACACATGAGCATTATGGTTTAAGGCACGTTTGGCTCAAAACAAGGGCAGGTGTGATGTGACAGTTTCCCTCATCACATTTCCACACCGGGTCTGACCAAACGAGGACCAATTAGCTTCTCCCTCCTTAGCAGTCACCATAAAAGAGGAAACGTCAACTTGCCTCGTCAAAATTTCACACAAAATAAAGAACAACCTCCAGGCCGCCATTTCCAATTCCTCTGGCTGTCTCGATCTCCACCCCCCCCCCATCAACATTGCAATCACTTGGGTAAACCAGCTTCAGATAATTGAATGTTTTTCTTCGACATCCATCCCCTGTCATTTTCCAACTCTGAACAGGAAATGGGGTTTTTCTCAATTATCCTTGGTGTCACATACTTGTCCAGCCTTTATCAAGAAGGCTGGTTATGCTGTCGGGGAAATGACCTCTTGATCATGTAGGGACGATGATGTAATCTCCTTAATGACTCTATCCATAACAGTGATCTCAACATGTCCTTATGCCATTAAAGGTTAACACTATGATGAAGACTTTATGAGGAAGCAGAATAACCAACAGAGCTCAGCAGAAACACTAACTGTGTAACTGTCAGGGATCCAGTCTTAGGAAGCGTTTATCTTTAGAAATGATTGTCGTTTAGGTAATACGTCTACAATTTACTGAACAATATCAGAATGTGATAAGGAGTCTACAACCTGATGCATTTTTTTACTACGCATTACGAGAAAAACAAAAACGACTTTTATACAGTATTTGCTTAATTAAGGTTGACCTTTAAATAAAATGACAGAATATTCAAGGTGAATCTATTATATCCTCGCCCCAGAGTTTATCTCCATCTCTCACATTAAAACACAGTGAAAGAACCTTCAGTGCACACACAAAGGGAATCTACCACACAGCCATAAATTGTGAGCAGATATGAGATGGATGATTTATTATATTTAGCGCTAGCTAGGCTAAAACTAGGTCACCGATGACTGCCTGCTAGCTGGCATGCTAATGGTTTGTTTATACTGCGTGTGGAGGGCTACTGGGTAAATAATCCACCCTGTGCACTGGGGACAGACAAGGGTTTGCCGCCTGGCAAAGGCACAACTAGAACAGGCCCACTGGGCAAAAACTGGTTGAATCAATGTTGTTTCCACATCATTTCAACCGGGGAAAAAACGTATGTGATGACGTTGAATGAAATTGGAAAAGTGATTGGATTTGCAAAAAATATTTTAACCTAAATCCAATGGCATTGTGACATTTGTTGTTGATTTCACGTTGAATTCATGAAAACTAGATGTTGAACCGATGTCTGTGCCCAGTTGGAGGGGTGCCGTTTGGCTCTCAACACCTACCCAGTTAACACCTAGTGGTTTAACAGAAGGGCTCATCTCGCTAGTTTATCTAGGAGCAAGTTGAGTGTAAAAGTTGAAAGTGGAGAAGAGGAGTTTTCACCGTTGTTAATTAAGGTGAGAAATTCAGTCCTGAAACCAATTTGCAGCTCCTGTCAGCGGCATGAGAGTCACATGCCAAAACAGTGTTGCGTTCGCCCCCCCCTGCTTTTCTCTCACTACTTCCTTTCCTCCCCCTTTCCCCTTTTCCCAATCTCTCACCCTGGGGTCTTGTACGTGTTTCTAAAACAGTGCTAAGGATATTCAGCGAGGTGTCTCACATTTTAATTAACTCCCTGTTCTTTTTTCTGAGGCACTGAAAAAAAAAATCCTGTCTTCGACGGTACAAATCCACAGAAACCCTTCATTAAAATCTGATGATTGTAAACGTTTTCTCCAAGCTTAGCTCAATAGCTATTATGTGCATTGTGCATTGATTGTCATAAACTTTGATGCTTGGAGAATGCTGTCCCCCTGATTGAAAAATTATGTCTCCATACAGAAGGATGTCCGTTAGGATTCTCTTGTGGAAGCAGAAGGGTGTCCGTTAGGATTCTCTTGTGGAAGCAGAAGGATGTCCGTTAGGATTCTCCCGTGGAAGCAGAAGGGTGTCCGTTAGGGTTCTCTTGTGGAAGCAGAAGGATGTCCGTTAGGATTCTCTCGTGGAAGCAGAAGGATGTCATTTAGGGTTCTCTTGTGGAAGCAGAAGGATGTCATTTAGGGTTCTCTTGTGGAAGCAGAAGGATGTCCGTTAGGATTCTCTTGTGGTGGAGGGATATAGAGGGGTATATAGAGACAGGATAGAGGGATATATAGAGGGGTATAGAGAGAGGATAGAGGGATATATGGAGGGGTATAGAGAGAGGATAGAGGGATATATAGAGGGGTATAGAGAGGATTTAAGGATATATGGAGGGGTATAGAGAGAGGATAGTGTATAGAGGGATATATAGAGGTGTATAGAGAGGTATAGTGGTGTAAAGACAGGTATAGAGGGATATATAGATGGATATGGAGAGAGGATAGAGGGGTATAGAGAGAGGTATAGTGGTGTATAGAGAGGTATAGAGGGATATATAAAGGGATATAGAGAGAGTATAGAAGGGTATAGAGTGAGGATAGAGGAGAATATAGAGAATAGAGGGGTATAGGGAGAGGATAGAGGGGTATAGAGAGAGGCGAGAGGGGTATAGAAGGGTTCTGAGAGAGGATAGCGGGATATAGAGTGATGATAGAGTGGTATAGAGAGATGATAGAGGGCTATAGAGAGGATATATAGAGGTATATAGAGGGGTATAGAGGTGTATAGAGAGGTATAGTGGTATATATAGAGGGATATAGAGAGAGTATAGAAGGGTATAGAGTGATGATAGATGAAAATATAGAGAATAGAGGGGTATAGGGAGAGGATAGAGGGGTATATGGAGTGGATAGATGGGTATAGAGAGAGGATAGAGAGATGATAGAGGGGTATAGAGAGAGGATAGAGGGGTATAGAGAGATGATAGAGGGGTATAGAGAGATGATGGAGGGGTATAGAGAGAGGATAGAGGGATATATAGAGGGGTATAGATAGAGGATAGAGTGATATATAGAGGGGTATAGAGAGATGATGGAAGGGTATAGAGAGAGTATAGAAGGGTATAGAGTGATGATAGAGGAAAATATAGAGAATAGAGGGGTATAGGGAGAGGATAGAGGGGTATAGAGAGATGATGGAGGGGTATAGAGAGAG
>QNTS01002654.1:20688-33338 GCA_003317085.1 Hucho hucho | reverse complement strand
AAAGAATGAATGGGGCCATGTATCGTGAGATTTTGAGTGAAAACCTCCTTCCCTCAGCAAGGGCATTGAAGATGAAACGTGGCTGGGTCTTTCAGCATGACAATGATCCCAAACACACCGCCCGGGCAACGAAGGAGTGGCTTCGTAAGAAGCATTTCAAGGTCCTGGAGTGGCCTAGCCAGTCTCCAGATCTCAACCCCATAGAAAATCTTTGGAGGGAGTTGAAAGTCCGTGTTGCCCAGCGACAGCCCCAAAACATCACTGCTCTAGAGGAGATCTGCATGGAGGAATGGGCCAAAATATCAGCAACAGTGTGTGAAAACCTTGTGAAGACTTACAGAAAACGTTTGACCTCTGTCATTGCCAACAAAGGGTATATAACAAAGTATTGAGAAACTTTTGTTATTGACCAAATACTTATTTTCCACCATAATTTGCAAATAAATAAATAAAAAATCCTACAATGTGATTTTCTGGATTCTTTTTCTCATTTCGTCTGTCATAGTTGAAGTGTACCTATGATGAAAATTACAGGCCTCTCTCATCTTTTTAAGTTGGAGAACTTGCACAATTGGTGGCTGACTAAATACTTTTTTGCCCCACTGTATCTTCACGCATCACTGCTTAAAGCCAGAGAGACAGAGGTGGGTACTAACTCTTCCGAACAGAGCCCCAGTGTGTCAACAGAACCTTTAGAAACAGAACCTTTAGAAGCAGAACCTTTAGAAACAGAACCTTTAGAACTCACTGAACACACAATAACCAGAGCCAAACTTCCCCCTTGGTTCCAAAATAGACACTAAAAATACAGCCTTCGTCTGTCTTACGGGAACACACCTATCCTCTGTTCTCCTCCATCCCAGAAACACCCACTCTCAAAGCAGAATCCACAGATTGGTCTAAGAAGAGGGGCAGAATGAGAAGGAGAGGAAAAGGTGAGAGAAAAGGAGAGAGAAGTGAGGGAGAGGTATGGGTGGATAGAGAGAGAGAGAGAGAGAGAGAGAGAGAGATTCCCAGTGGGTAAGAAGCTTATGTACACTCAATTAGTATTTGGTAGCATTGCCTTTATATTGTTTAACTTGGGTCAAACGTTTGGGCAGCCTTCCACAAGCTTCGCACAATAAGTTGGGTGAATTTTGGCTCATTCCTCCTGACAGAGCTGGTGTAACTGAGGTTTGTAGGATCTTTAATCGCACACGCTTTTTGAATTTCTGGCCACAAATTTTCTATAGGATTGAGGTCAGGGCTTTGTGATGGCCACTCCAATAACTTGACTTTGTTGTCCATAAGCCCTTTTGCCACAACTTTGGAAGTGTGCTTGGGGTCATGGTCTGTTTGGAAGACCCATTTGCGACCAAGCTTTAACTTCCTGACTGATGTCTTGAGATGCTGCTTCAATATATACACATAATCTTCCTGCCTCATGATGCCATCTATTTTGTGAAGTGCACCAGTCCCTCCAGGAGCAAAGCACCCCCACAACATGATGCTGCCACCCCCTTGCTTCACGGTTGGGATGGTGTTCTTCGGCTTGCAAGCCTCCCCCTTTTTCCTCCAAACATAACGATGGTCATTATGGCCAAACAGTTCTATTTTTGTTTCATCAGACCAGAGGACATTTCTCCAAAAAGTACAATCTTTGTCCCCATGTGCAGTTGCAAACCGTAGTCTGGCTTTTTTATGGCGGTTTTTGAGCAGTGGCTTCTTCCTTGCTGAGCGGCCTTTCAGGATATGTTGATATAGGACTCGTTTTACTGTGGATATAGATACTTTTGTACCTGTTTCCTCCAGCATCTTCACAAGGTCCTTTGCTGTTGTTCTGGGATTGATTTGCACTTTTCGCACCAAAGTACGTTCATCTCTAGGAGACAGAACGTGTCTCCTTCCTGAGCGGTATGATGGCTGCGTGGTCCCATGGTGTTTTTACTTGCATACTATTGTTTGTACAGATGAACGTGGTACCTTCAGGTGTTTGGAAATTGCTCCCAAGGATGAACCAGACTTGTGGAGGTCTACAATTTTTTTTCTGAGGTCTTGGCTGATTTATTTAGATTTTCCCATGATGTCAAGCAAAGAGGCACTGAGTTTGAAGGTAGGCCTTGAAATACATCCACAGGTACACCTCCAATTGACTCAAATGATGTCAATTAGGCTATCAGAAGCTTCTAAAGCCATGACATCATTTTCTGGAATTTTCCAAGCTGTTTAAAGGCACAGTCAACTTAGTGTATGTACACTTCTGACCCACTGGAATTGTGATACAGTGAATTATAAGTTAAATAATCTGTCTGTAAACAATTTTTGAAGAAATTAATTGTGTCATGCACAAACTAACCGACTTGCCAAAACTATAGTTTGTTAACAAGAAATTTGTGGAGTGGTTGAAAAATGAGTTTTAATGACTCCAACCTAAGTGTATGTAAACGTACGACTTCAACTGTAGATCTTCTGAACAGATTTTGTCAGACCTGGGCTCTAACAATAAATCTCAGTAAGACTAAAAATATAATGATGTTCCAAAAAAAAGTTCAGATGCCAGGACCACAAATACAATTTCCATAGAGCACACCAAAAAATTATACCTACCTCAGCACCACAGGTAACTTCCATAAAGCTGTGAACGATCTAAGAGACAAGGATAGAAGTGTCACGTCCAGGCCAGAGTTTAGGCTGGCGTGTGTTTGTTTCATTTTGGTGTAGGGTTATTTTGGTTCTAGTTTGTCTATTTCTATGTTGGGGTAATGGTTCCCAATTAGAGGCAGCTGTGTGTCGTTGTCTCTAATTGGGAACCATATATATGTTTGGGGTTTTCGTATTAGGTTTTGTGGGTTATTGTTTGTGCATAGCTTGTAGTTTGTTTAGTTATGTCCAACATCACGATCTTCGTTATGTTCATTTTGTTATTTTCCCGGTTACGTTCGTCTTAATAAAATGTATACTGGAAGCATTGCTGCGTCTTGGTCTGTCCCGCATGAAGATTGTGACAAGAAGGGCTTTCTACTCCATCAAAAGGAACATAAAATTTGACATACCAATTAGGACCTGGCTAAAAATACTTGAATCAGTTATCAAACCCATTGCCCTTTATGGTTGTGAGGTCTGGGGTCCGCTCACCAACAAAGAATTTACAAAATAAAACATGCACCAAATTGAGACTCTGCAAGCAGAATTCTGCAAAAAGGGGAGTTGCAGTGATCGGACAAGACTGTAAATACGAAATTAGGGAGAAAAGGGGGGTTAAAAGTACAAACAAAATAAAAAATATCCTCTGTGTAAATCACCAAATAATGCATGCAGAGCAGAATTAGGCCGATACTCGCTAATTATCAAAATCCAGAAAAGAGCCGTTAAATTCTACAACCACCTAAAAAAGAAGTGATTCCCAAACCTTTCAAAACAAAGCCATCATGAACCTGGAGAAGAGTCCCCTAAGCAAGCTGGTCCTGAGGCTCTGTTCACAAACACAAACAGACCCCACAGAGCCCCAGGACAGCAACACAATTAGACCCAACCAAATCATGAGAAAACAAAAAATATAATTACTTGACACATTGGAAAAGAATTAACCCAAAAAACGGAGCAGAATACCTGACCAATGTGACTGACACAAAATTAAGGAAAGCTTTGACTATGTACAGACTCAGTGAGCAACGCCTTGCTATTGAGAAAGGCCGCCGTAGGCAGAACTGACTCTCAAGAGAAGACAGGCTATGTGGACACTGCCCACAAAATGAGGTGGAAACTGAGCTGCATATCCTAACCTCCTGACAAACTTATGACCATTTTAGAGACAAATATTTTCCTCAGATTACACAGAGAGAGAGCGAGCGCAAGAGAGACAGAGGGAGAAACAGAGAGCGAGACAGAGAGAGAGAGAGCGAGAGAGAGAGAGAGAGAGAGAGATGGTGGTGAGCAATTCAATGAAAAAGAAAAGGGGAGAAAAGGTGCGAGGTAGAAATAATAAAAGGTAGAGAGAGATAAAATAGTGAAGTGGGACAGAGTGATAAGGTGTGTCTTTCATTGTCTGAGAGTGTGAGAGGGTGTTGCTGGGTGTTGCCTCGGGTGTTTGTCGAGGGTTCCGTTAGCACCATGCTGAGGTAAAAGCCCAGGAGCACAGGGGCTAAATGTGTAAAGTGCAGTCATCAGTGGAAAATGTGTCAAGAAGATGAATAAGTCACACTGGTCTCTCGTTGGTTCCCTTTCGTCCCTACTGCCACCTTCTCTGTGGAATAGTACATTACAGACACCTCTCCCTCTTCCACCTTTCTCTTTCCGTTGTCCATCTGACACCTTGGACTAAGTACTGCCCTGTCATTATTATTTCAAATAGGCTTCTGGAGAATAGTAGAGAGATAGACATGGGACCAGTAGTGCATGGGACAGATATCATCCTCTCTGGTCTATCCATTCTCTCTCTCTGAATTATTTGTCCTGTCTGTATTTTCACACCATATGTTTTACATAAAGTCTGCCATTAAAAGGATCATGCCCTTCCTCTGTCCTCTGTCCCTCTCTCAATCTCATGTCCCTCCTCTGTCCCTCTCTCAATCTCCTGCCCTTCCTCTGTCCCTCTCTCAATCTCCTGCCCTTCCTCTGTCCCTCTCTCAATCGCCTGCCCTTCCTCTGTCCCTCTCTCAATCGCCTGCCCTTCCTCTGTCCCTCTCTCAATCGCCTGCCCTTCCTCTGTCCCTCTCTCAATCGCCTGCCCTTCCTCTGTCCCTCTCTCAATCGCCTGCCCTTCCTCTGTCCCTCTCTCAATCGCCTGCCCTTCCTCTGTCCCTCTCAATCTCCCCCACTTCTCTTTAATTTACTCCCCTCCGTCTTCCATGTGTCTGTGACGACTGGTCTGTATAGCCAGACTGTCCTCTCTGGGCAGCCAGGTTTGTCTGTGACGACCGGTCTCTATAGCCAGACTGTGCTCACTGAGTCTGAACCTAGTCAGTCTTTTCCTCAGTTTTCTATCAGTCACAGTGGTCAGATAGTCTGCCACCATGTACTGTCTGTTTAGAGACAAATAGCATTGAAGTTTACTTAGATTTTTTTTGTGGTGTTTTTCCCAATAGGTGATATATTTTTCTATTTGAATAAGGAGGGGGGTTGGGCCCAATTCTGTTCTACATGCGTTATCTGGAGGTTTTCTTTGTACTTGCAGTACAGACTTGCAAAACTCTGCATGCAGTATTTCAATTGGATGTTTGACGGAGAGAGGTGGAGAGCGAGAGAGGGAGAGAAAGAAACAGAGTGAGAGAGGGAGAGAGAGAGAAAGAAAGAAACAGAGAGAGAGGGAGGAGAGAGAGAAAGAAAGAAAGAGACAGAGAGGGAGGAGAGAAAGAAAGAAAGAGTGAGAGTGAGAGAGAGGGTGGAGAGAGAGCGAGAAAGGGGGGAGGAGAGAGAGAGAAAGGGGGGAGGAGAGTGAGAGAGGAAGGAGAGAGCGAGAAAGGGAGGAGAGAGCGAGAAAGAGGGAGAGAGAGAGAGAGAGAGAGAGAGGGAGAGAGAGAGTTGAGTTTTTATAAAACCTTTATTTTAAACTAAAGTATTAACACAAATATTGGCACACTGCCTTTTCAGAAATTACACAACAAATATGTCTTCTTAAATAGACATAAAAAGCTAACACATGAAATAAAAAATTATTTACATTCAACAAAAATAGTTTCCCCTCCTCCACAAAACATACCGCTCCTTCATAAGTCCACTTCTCCTCAAACAATGGGAGGTCTTTTACAGCCGAGAAGAACTCAAAATCCACTTTTATTCTCGCTTTTACTAATCCTTTAAAAACACATCTTACATCCATACTATATCCCTTATCTATATCCCTTCCTACTCAGAAAAATTGACATTTTAGCTTGACCCAAAATAAATTGTAACAGTTGACATTTTCTTTTCTGTTGCTTACTATAATTGAAAACCCCCCAAAAAACAATGTTATTGAAAATCTCCCGTACAGCTGTAAACAAAGACTCTAGTATTTCAAAGAGAGGCTTTATCCTCCCACACTCCATAAAACAGTGAAACATGTCTTATATTACAAAAAGGACATCTATCTCCAACATCTGAGTTAATGACAGAAACAAAAGCATTAACTGCAATGATGCCATGCAACAACCTCCATTGCATATCACCAGTACCCTTTTGTACCGGTGGCTTGTACAGTGCTCTCCATGCTGGCTTTACCTTGTCATCTAGGCCCAGTTTTACCCTCCAAGGAGTGTCTTTTCTATTTTTCAAATTATATTTATTTAAAACCTTGACACACCCCCTATATAACTCCTTCCCATTCACCTCATCCAAACCCACCTCTTCCAACCCTCTCTAATCCACTAACAAAGCCTTTCTGTCTGACTCTGGGATATTGGGTGGAATCCTTAGTCTGGGAAATGGGGCGTCTTCATCTGGTGCCTTTTTGTAATAACTCTTGAGCATATTCCGCTCTTCTGCTGACAGAGCCTTTCTGCAACTTTCCAGCAGTTGTCCGACAATCCTTTCCGACCTCACCCCCAAATGTTCAGCCACCCGTCCTCCATCCATTAATGTGGGCCCAGCCATGTCCATTAACCCTCTTGTTGTGTTCCGGTCAAATTGGACCGATTTACAAGTTCTCTCTGAAAAATGTAGTTCATTTTATCTGATTGTCATAAGGTTCCGTGACTTTGTTCAGGGCATCTGAACACACAAAATATATTTTGATGATTTTCATTACTACATGTTGAGTGTTTTCTTTAACTTTTGTACACCTGTGGTGTTCCTGGTAAAAATGACCGGTCATTAGAAGTGAATGGGTGAGACACCAATTAGTGTATATAATTGAATTCAGGCACATGTCCATTCATCAGATGGACACAATTCCTCTCCCAGACCCCCACATGCATGTGTGTTTGAGCACACACAAAAACACACACACCTCACTCCCCTTCTTGGCTTCCATGGCAACCCCCATGGGAACCTTTCTCCAATATAATCTTTCCCCCACAGGAACCACACCTGTTGGCATTCTCACAAACAATTACAACATTGTTTCAATAATATTTAGAACTTTTCTTGCAGCTCTGGTATATAAAGCTTTTTTGAGGCCTTGCTCACAATTCATTCTGTGGCAGCACAATGACCAAACAATATACTGTATGTGAGGCTCTTGATCATATCTTTGATCATGACACTGGTGAGGAGGAGAGAGTCCTTGTTAAACTTTGACACAAAGTAGTCTGTGATAAAATGCACAATATGTTTCATCTGAGTATTTGTTATAGTCAAAAGAATCCATACATTATGCTTTTTTTCTCAAAACGAGTTGTTTGAGGCCTACAGTCCATAAATAGCAAATAGAAGTTAAAATGTTCACTAGTAATGTTCACAAGAACTTAAGTTGATGAAAAGATCTAACACAACATTAGCTGATAATATATGTATTATTATGGATTTAGAATCAGCTATAATGGGGTGGTCATTTTGGACCGCGAACACAAAATTAATTAACATGAAACGAACACAACATGAGGGTTAATTTCCTGAGGGTGATGATTTTGCCCTTCACCAGCATCATGGAGAAATGTGGAACAGCTTCAGTTGTACAATCCAGTCTTGCCCCATACACCAGAGGTTCCTCCAGCAGCCGATGCAACAGACTCCGCCTTAGTGCGTCTGGACACCTTCATTATACTCCAAACCCTAAGAAGGCCTCTGTAAAACGGAGGTACTCCATCCCTAGAAATCTGGCTACTATCAACCAAAAGTTAAACTATCTTTAAATCTGATCCCACTACCTTCTGTAATACCAGACCTGCCACCCCTCAAAGCAACCTTTGAATAAACTGGAACCGGAAAGCAGCGGCCCTACTAGCAAGATGTACAAGACCTTGTCCCCCCTCCTCTTTTGACAAATACAAAACACTTTGTGGAACCCAATGATATTTATCCCCATAATAAATCTACAATAATTGCCTGTATCTTGGCCAGAAGGCCAGACGGTGGCTCTAAACATGACAACCGATGCCACAGTGCAGAGGCAACCACATTATGAACAATAATAGTGTCCCCCTATATGACATACGAGATAGCAGCCAACACCATCTTCTCATCCTCCTTCCACCATATCAACCACATTATTAACTATAATAGTGTCCCCCTATATGACATACGAGATAGCAGCCAACACCATCTCCTCATCCTCCTTCCACCATATCAACCCCATTATTAACTATAATAGTGTCCCACTATATGACATACGAGATAGCAGCCAACACCATCTCCTCATCCTCCTTCCACCATATCAACCACATTATTAACTATAATAGTGTCCTCCTATATGACATACGAGATAGCAGCCAACACCATCTCCTCATCCTCCTTCCACCATATCAACCACATTACTAACTATAATAGTGTCCCCCTATATGACATACGAGATAGCAGCCAACACCATCTCCTCATCCTCCCTTCCACCATTTCAACCACCCCATTCCAATTTTTTTCCATTGTCCCCTCATCCCCTAGTTACACTCCAAGATACTTGAAACATCCTTTGCACCATTCCAAAACATTCCTCAATCTGTAAAGCACAATTTTCCCAATTTACCTTTGCAGAGGATATTCCCTTAAACCGATCAACTATGAGCCTCAAACCATCCACCTCCGCTTGATTTTTCACCAAAATAACTACATCATCAGCATATGCTGAGAGACCAATAGGAGGAATATCCTCTGAAAGGTACACCCCTTCAATGTGACTTCTAATGCTATTTAGTAGTGGCTCTATAGCGATGGCATACAACATTCCCGACAACGAACACCCCTGCCTAATTCCTCTACACACTTTAAAAGGAGCACTCAAGTCACTGTTAACGTTCAGTACACTGATCAATTGAAATTAGACCAGCATCCAACCCAATAGCCCTAGAGACGTCCAAAAAAATCCAGAATCAGGGAAAAGTTATCCCCAATCTGCCTGCCGGGAACATAGTAGGACTGGTCCGTGTGTATGATTTGCCGCATCACCTCCCTCAGCCTGTTGGACAAAGCCTTGGACAGGATCTTATCATCAGTGCACATTAAGGCCACCGGCCTCCAGTTCTTCCTCTCCACAGGGTCACCCTTTTTTGGCAGTAGGGTGAGGACAGCCCTTCTGCAGCTTAGCGGTAGTAACCCTCTGGTCAACCTGTTGTTACCTACTGCTAGCCAATCCTCTCCCAACATAGCCCAAAAATACTTTAAAAAGTAAACAGGAAGCCAGTCAATGCCCGGTGCCCTTCCATTTTTCATGCCTTTTAATGTAGTGTAAAGCTCCTGCAGACAATGGTTGCTCTAGTTCAATCTGAGCTTCGGCAGCCACCTGTGGGACACCATCAAAGAACTGCTGTGTCACTGTTTTATCCTCTTTATACTCACACTTGTAGAGCTCAGCATAGAACTCTACTGCCCTCTTTCTAATTTCACTTTGGCTAGGGAGCTCATGTCCAACAGCTGTTTCGAGGCAATGAATAATTTCTCTTTTGTCCATTCTTTTTCTCCAAACCAAAGAAAAATTTGGATGAGGCACTCATTTCAGAGAAACTTACTTCTCACCAATGCCCCCTGTGTTCTGATACCCAGCAGGTCTGCCAATGCCCCCTGTGCTCTGATACCCAGCAGGTCTGCCAATGCCCCCTGTGCTCTGATACCCAGCAGGTCTGCCAATGCTGTTTTGTTCCTCTTGAGGGCCTGAATATGGCCTCGATCTCCTGTGGTCTCAACTAACGTCAGGAGTTCCACTATTTCAGACTCTAGGGCGTTCATTGATCTGGTGATATCTCTGGTGACATTCATAGTTTATTGATTACAGAATTGTTGATTCTGGATTTTCCCTTTATTCCACCACTGTTGAAGAGATAGTGAGCATCACTCAATAAAGTTATATTAAAATGCCAGTATGCACTTTAAGGTTTTACAGCGTTAATGTACACCACCTCTGTTATTAAACAATGATCAGAAAATCCCACTGGGGTTATCACACTTGATTTACAGACTTGAGATTGATGCTCAAAACAATAAAACCTATCTAACCTGGCCAGAGAGATGGTGTGCTCTCTCACATTAGCCCATGTCTACTGTTTCGTGCCTCCATTTTGACTCTGCCAAATATCACGTGTTACAATAAGGCGTTTTAAAAAAGTCCTTGAGGCTATTTGAGTTTCTTGGTGATTTCTATCTAAATCACTGACTGTACAGTTAAAATCCCCAGCAAGAAATAAATCATTCTCAGTATTACATTTCTCAATGGTATTTGATAACGTCTATAAGAAACTGCCACTACTGGGGCATATACATTTATTAAACACACAGTGATGTTTTCATATCTCACTCTAACTTTTAATAAACTCCCCTCAACTACCTCTTCAACCTCATATGACAAAGGCAAAACACATTTTGAGAACATAATGGCCACACCACCACTTTTGAGTTTTTATGACTACACACCACTGCCCCCCCCCACACACACACACACACACACTCCTGTTGCCACATGACTTCATATACCATATTACTGTGCATTTCTTGTAGAAAACTTATGTCACTTCCCTTTCCCTCTTTTTTTTCCCCATCTCTCGCCCCGTTTACGTTTAAAGAAGAAGTCTTACAACTGCTCATGGCTGGGGAAAATACAGAGGAAGAGGCAGAACACACATCTCTTTACAGAGTTAAGGCCGCGACTGAACTTTTTCATTTACTTTAGAATTGACCTCACTTGTCACTCTCGTGACCACTTTCTTGAGTCTAGCGATTTCAGGGCTTGTCAAATCTCCACCAGTTGTTTTTCTCAATAAACAATTCACTTTCAGGAGAAAAATCTGTTACATTATAATCCTGCATATATTTCTTCCCTTTTGTCAAATTCAGAAATTGACAAATACATTTAAACTCTGTTTTTCACAATTCCTGACATTTAATTCTAGTAAAAATTCTCTGTCTTAGGTCAGTTAGGATCACCACTTTATTTTAAGAATGTGAAATGTCAGAATAATAGTAGGGAGAATTATTTATTTCAGCTTTTATTTCTTTCATCACATTCCCAGTGGGTCAGAAGGTTACATACACTCAATTAATATTTGATAGCATTGCCTTTAAATTGTTTAACTTGGGTCAAACGTTTCGGGTAGCCTTCCACAAGCTTCCCACAATAAGTTGGGTGAATATTGGCCCATTCCTCCTGACAGAGCTGGTGTAACTGAGTCAGGTTAGTAGGCCTCCTTGCTCGTACACGCTTTTTCCGTTCTGCCCACAAATTTACTATGGGATTGAGGTCAGGGCTTTGTAATGGACACTCGAATACCTTGACTTTGTTGTCCTTAAGCCATTTTGCCATTTTGTCCCCATGTGTAGTTGCAAACCGTAGTCTGGCTTTTTTATGGCGGTTTTGGAGCAGTGGCTTCTTCCTTGCTGAGCGGCCTTTCAGGTTATGTTGATATAGGACTGGTTTTACTCATTTTAGGCTAATGCAATTAGCATGAGGTTGTAAGTAACACAAACATTTCCCAGCACATAGACATAACTGATATTGGCTGAAAGCTTACATTCTTTACAGTAGCTATTACAGTGAAAGAACACCATGCTATTGTTTGAGGAGAGTGCACAGTTTTGAACATTAAAAGTTATTAAAAAACAAATTAGGCACATTTGAGCAGTCTTGATTCAAAATGTTGATCAGAAATGCAATGGTTCATTAGATCAGTCTAAAACTTTGCACATACACTGCTGCCATCTAGTGGCAAAAATCTAAATTGCACCTGGGCTGGAATAATACATTATGACCTTTCTCTTACATTTCAAAGATGATGGTACAAAAGAAATGCAAAAGAATGGTTGGCTTTTTCCTTGTATTATCTTTTACCAGTTCTATTGTGTTATATTCTCCTACATTCCTTTCACATTTCCACAAACTTCAGTGTTTCCTTTCAAATGATGCCAATAATATGCATATCCTTGCTTCAGGGCCTAAGTTACAGGCAGTTAGAGTTGGGTATGTCATTTTAGGGGACATTTTTAAAAAGGGGAGGATCCTTAAGAGGTTAAACATATGTTGAAATTGACTTAAGAGAGAGAGAGGGCAAGAGAGAAGGGGGCGAGGCTAGAGAGAGAGAGTGACGGGGAGAGAGAGAGACAGAGAGGGAGAGGGAGATGGAGACGGAGAGGGAGAGGGAGGAAGTGGAAGAAAGAAAGGAGAAAGAGAGATGTAGACAAGAGCTCATGTCCTTATCTGTAATCTATCTTGGTCAGTCAGCCAGTCAGCGAGGGTGTAGAGTTCAGACAGTACAACAGAGTGTTGAGAGCAGGGATACTGTTTTCCCCTCTAGCTGATGGGGGATAAGACCCAACAGACCCTCTCTGTAGTGGTGTGCTCCACTCTACTCTGCTGTATTCTACTGTACTCTACTGTATTCTACTGTGTTCTACTGTATTCTACTCCACTGTATTCTACTCCACTGTACCCTACTCTATTATATTTATAACAGCCTTCATTTTGCCAGACCCCAGGAAGAGTAGCTGCTGCCTTGGCAAAAACAAATACTCTACTGTACTGTACTCTGCAATTCTCTACTGTATTCTACTGTACTCTATTCTGCTCTACTGTATTCTACAGTACTCTACTGCATTCTACTCTACTGCATTCTACTCTA
>QNTS01002653.1:111972-181634 GCA_003317085.1 Hucho hucho | reverse complement strand
ATATACTGAGTGTATAAAACATTAGGAACGCCTTCCTAATAATGAGTTGAACCCCCTTTTGCGCTCAGCCCTCAATTCGTTGGGACATGGACTCTACCAAACATTAGAAACACATTCGTAATATTGAGTTGCATCCCCCCCTCCATTTTGCCCTCAGAACAGCCTCAATTTGTCGGGGCATGGACTCTACAAGGTGTCGAAAGCGTTACACAGGGATTTTGACCCATGTTGACTCCAATGCTTCCCACAGTTGTGTCAATTTGTGTAGTGGACCATTTATGATACACACTGGAAACTGTTGAGGGTGAAAAACCCAGCAGCTTTGCAGTTCTTGACACACTCAAACCAGTGCGCTTGGCACCTACTACCATACCCTGTTCAAAGGTACTTAAATATTTTGTATTGCCCATTCACTCTCTGAATGGCACACATACACAATCCATGTCTCAAATGTCTCAAGGGTTAAAAATCATCCTTTACCCTGTCTCCTCCCCTTCATCTACACTGATTGAAGTGGATTTAACAGGTGACATCAATAAGGGATCATAGCTTTCACCTGGTCAGTCTGCGTCATGGAAAGAGCAGGTGTTCCTAATGTTTTGTACACTCAGTGTAAGTGCCTGGCTGTCATACATGTCCCCCCTATCCTAAAGGTTAATTACTATTACATATACACTGATGGATTGATTTCCAGCATTGTGCTTCGTTTGACAGTATGCTAATCTTTCTGACAAGAAGTGACGCGCTTTTCAAATTTCAAGCTTAAATATCACAAGTACAGTGAAATGCCTTTATTGCAAGCTCAAAACCCAACAATGCAATAATCAATAACAATGTATTATTAGAAAAAAAACACACGAGGAATAAGAAATATGAAATACACAATAAAATAAATATGTAAGCATACTATATACAGGAAATATAAAAAAAGTCAGTCCCAATACCGTATTTACATGTGCAGGGATACTGGAGTGATGGAGGTAGATATGTATAGGGCTAAGAGGACTGGGCAACAGGATATAAGATATACAGAGTAGCAGCAGCTTGCATGTGAGTGGGTGCGCGGGTGTATAGAGTCAGTATAAATGTATGTGCATATTATGTGTGAGTGAGCAAATGATGGAGTGTGTTTGTGTGTGTGTTGGAGTGACAGTGTGTGTGAGTGTGTAGGGCCCTGTGAGTGTGCATAGAGACAGTGCAAATACTGAAATAAAAGGTCAGTAAAGATACAAGGTAAACTCGGTCCGTGTAGCTATTTTGTTAGCTATTTATCAGTCGTATTGCTCGGGGATAGAAGCTGTTCAAGAGCCTGTTTGTGTCAGACTTGATGCACCGGTACCTCTTAGTGTGCAGCAGCAGAGAAAATAGTCTATGGCTTGGGCGGTTGGGGTCTTTGACGATTTTCCAGGCCTTCTTTTCACACCGCCAGATATAGAGATCCTGGATGGCAGAGAGCTTGGCCCAAGTGATGTACTGGGCTGTCCGCACAACCATCTGTAGCGCCTTGCGATCGAGGGCGGTGCTATTGCCCTACTAAGCAGTAATGTAGTCCACGATCAGCTCCTTGGTCTTGCTGACGTTGAGAGAGAGGTTGTTGCTCCGGCACCTCACTACCAAGTCACTGACCTCCTCCCTGTAGGCTGACTCATCGTCGCCAGTGATCAGGCCTACCACCGTTGTGTCGTCAGCGAACTTGATAATGGTGTTGGAGTTGTGGTTGTCCACACAGTTGTGAGTGAGCAGGGAGTACTGGAGGGGACTAAGCACACACCTCTGTGGGGCCCCTGTGTTAAGGGTCAGCGTGGTGGAGGGGATGTTGCCTACCCTCACCACCTGGGGTCGGCCCGTCAGGAAGTCCAGGATCCAGTTGCAGAGGGAGGTGTTCAGACCCATAGCTTGGTGACGAGCTTGGAGGGGATAATGGTGTTGAACGCTGAGCTGTAGTCAATGAACAGCATTCTCACATAGGTATTCCTCTTATCTAGGTGGGTGAGGGCAGTGTGGAGAGCAATTGAAATTGTGTCATCTCTGGATCTGTTGGGGCGGTATGGAAATTGGAGTGGGTCTATGGTGGCTGGGAAGGTGGAGTTAATGTGTGCCATAACCAGCCTCTCAAAGCACTTCATGATTACAGAAGTGAGTGCTACAGGGCAGTAATCATTGTAGCATGAAGCCTTAGAGTTCTTAGGATCAGGGATAATTGTGGTCATCTTAAAACATTACAGACTGGGACAAGGAGAGGTTTAAAATTACTATGCCTGCCAACTGTTCTTTGCATGCTCTGAGAACGTGCCCTGGAATCCCGCCGGGGCCCGCGGCCTTGCGGGTGTTGACATGATTAAAGACCCACGTCGGCTTCGGAGAGCGAGATCACCCAGTCCTCTGGGTCGATGACGGCCCTCACACCCAGCTCGATGCTGTTGTTGTCAAAGCAGAATAAAATGCATTGAGTTTGTCTGGTAGAGAGGCATCGTTAAGCAGATCATGGTTTGGTCTTCCTTTGTAGTCCGTAATGGACTGTAGCCCCTGTCACATACGGCGGGAGTCAGAGCCAGTGTAATATGATTCCACATTCCTATATGGTCCTTTAGCTAGTTTGATGACTCTGCAGAGGTCATAATGGGCCTTCTTATACTTATTCCGGTCTTCGGCCGTAGCATCAGGGTTGTCTATGATAGCTTTGTGTACAATAGCCCTGCTCTTTAGGTAAGTGCCAACCTCAGTGTTAATCAAGGGCTTTTGATTGGGGAAGCAGCGAACCCTCACCATGGGTACAACAACGCCGATGCATTTTCTAATGAAGCCGGTCAAGTAGGTGGTTAGCTCGTCAATGTTATCGTGTCTCAAAAACATATTCCAATCAGCGCTAGATAAGCATTCCTGTAGCATACCCTCAACGGAGTGAATCGCGGGTACTTCCTGTTTCAGCTTCTGCTTGTAAACAGGAAGAAAGAGTACGGAGTCATGGTCTGAATTGCCCGAATGGCGGATGAACGAGGGCCTTGTATGCTTGTTTGTGTGTAGAATAGCAGTGGTCTAGGACTTTATCGCCCCTAATAGCGTTGGAGACGTGTTGATGGAAGTTGGAAATCATGTGTCTAGTGACGCCGAATTAAAATCGCCGGCAACCAGAAAGGCAGCCTCTGGGTGTAGGGTTTCTTGCTTGTTTATATCAATCAATAAAATGTATTTATAAAGCCCTTTTTACATCAGCCGATGTCACAAAGTGATGTACAGAAACCCAGCCTAAAACCCCAAACAGCAAGCAATGCAGATGTAGAAGCCCAGTGGCTAGGAACAACTAGAACCCTAGAAAGGCCGGAACCTAGGAAGAAACCTAGAGAGGAACCAGGCTCTGAGGGGTGGCCAGTCCTCTTCTGGCTGTGCCGGGTAGAGATTATAACCGAACATGGCCAAGATGTTCAAACATTCATAGATGACCAGCAGGGTCAGATAATAATAATCACAGTGGTTGTAGAGGGTGCAACAGGTCAGCACCAGGAGTAAATGTCAGTTGGCTTTTCATAGACGATCATTCAGAGTTAGAGACAGCAGGTGCGGTAGAGAGAGAGTCCAAAACAGCAGGTCCAGGACAAGGTAGCATGTCCAGTGAACAGGTCACGGTTCCATAGCAGCAGGCAGAACAGTTGAAACTGGAGCAGCAGCATGACCAGGTGGACTGGGGACAGCAAGGAGTCATCAGGCCAGGTAGTCCTGACGCATGGTCCTAGGGCTCAGGTCCTCCGAGAGAAGAGAGAGAAAGACAGAGAGAAGGAGAAAAAGAGAGAGAGAGAATTAAAGGGAGCATACTTAAATTCACATAGGACACCGGATAAGACAGGAGAAATACTCCAGATGTAACAGACTGACCCTAGCCCTCCGACACATAAACTATTGCAGCATAAATACTGGAGGCTGAGACAGGAGGGGTCGGGAAACACTGTGGCTCTACCCCCGGACAGGGCCAAACAGGCAGGATATAACCCCACCCACTTTTCCAAAGCACAACCCCCACCACACTAGAGGGATATCTTCAACCACCAACCTACTATCCTGAGACAAGGCTGAGTATAGCCGACGAAGATCTCCCCCACGGCACAAACCTGAGGAGGGTGCCAAACCGGGCAGAAAGATCACGTCAGTGACTCAACCCACTCAAGTGACGCACCCCTCCTAGGGACAGCATAAAAGAGCACCAGTAAGCCAGTGACTCAGCCCCCGTAATAGGGTTAGAGGCAGAGAATCCCAGTGGAGAGAGGGGAACCGGCCAGGCAGACAGCAAGGGCGGTTCGTCGCTCCAGTGCCTTTCCGTTCACCATCACACCCCTGGGCCAGACTACACTCAATCATAGGACCTTCTGAAAAGATGAGTCTTCAATAAAGACTTAAAGGTCGAAACCGAGTCTGCGTCTCTCACATGGATAGGCAGACCATTCCATAAAAATTGAACTAGGAGAAAGCCCTGCCTCCAGCTGTTTGCTTAGAAATTCTAGGGACAGTAAGGAGGCCTGTGTCTTGTGACCATAGCATACGTGTAGGTATGTACGGCAGGACCAAATCGGAAAGATAGGTAGGAGCAAGCCCATGTAATGCTTTGTAGGCTAGCAGTAAAACCTTGAAATCAGCCCTAGCCTTAATATGGCTTACTGGTGCTCTTCCATGCTGTCCCTAGGAGGGGTGCGTCACTTGAGTGGGTTGAGTCACTGACGTGATCTTTCTGTCCGGTTTGGCACCCTCCTCGGGTTTGTGCCGTGGGGGAGATCTTCGTGGGCTATACTCAGTGTAGAGAGGCTAGCACTGGAGTAATATGATAAAATCTTGGGGTTCTAGTCAAGATTCTAGCAGCCGTGTTTAGCACTAACTGAAGTTCATTTAGTGCTTTATCTGGGTAGCCGGAAAGTAGAGCATTTCAGTAGTCTAATCTAGAAGTGACAAAAGCATGGATACATTTTTCTGCATCATTTTTGTACAGAAAGTTTTAGATTTTTGCAGTGTTACGAAGAAGAAAAAAGCTGTCCTTGAAATATTCTTGATATGTTCGTCAAAAGAGAGATCAGGGTCCAGAGTAACGCCGAGGTCCTTTACAGTTTTATTTGAGATGACTGAACAACCATAAAGATTAATTGTCAGATCCAACAGAAGATCTCTTTGTTTCTTGGGACCTAGAACTAGGATCTCTGTTTTGTCCGAGTTTAAAAGTAAAACATTTGCAGCCATCCACTTCCTTATGTCTGAAATAAAGGCTTCCAGGGAGGGCAATTTTGGGGCATCACCATGTTTCATTGAAATGTACACCTGTGTATCGTCCGCATAGCAGTGAAAATTAACATTATGTTTCCAAATGACATCACCAAGAGGTAAAATATATAGTGAAAACAATAGTGGTCCTAAAACGGAACCTTGAGGAACACCAAAATGTACAGTTGATATGTCAGAAGACAAACCATCCACAGAGACAAACTGATATCTTTACGACAGATAAGGTCTAAACCAGGCCAGAACTTGTCTGTGTAGACCAATTTGGGTTTCCAATCTCTCCAAAAGAATGTGGTGATCGATGGTATCAAAAGCAGCACTAGGGTCCAGAAGCACGAGGACAGATGCAGAGCCTTGGTCTGATGCCATTAAAAAATCATTTACCACCTTCACGAGTACAGTCACAGTGCTATGATGGGGTCTAAAACCGGACTGAAGCGTTTTGTATACATTGTTTGTCTTCAGGAAGGAAGTGAGTTGCCGCACAACAGCTTCTTCAAACATTTTCGAGAGGAATGGGAGATTCGATATAGGCCGATAGTTTTTTATATTTTCTTGGTCAAGGTTTGGCTTTTTCAAGAGAGGCTTTATTACTGCCACTTTTAGTGAGTTGGTACACATCCAGTGGATAGGGAGCCGTTTATTCTGTTCAACATAGGAGGGCCAAGCACAGGAAACAGCTCTTTCAGTAGTTTAGTTGGAATAGGGTCCAGTATGCAGCTTGAAGGTTTAGAGGCCAGTACTATTTTCATCAATGTGTCAAGAGATATAGTATTAAAAAACTTGAGTGTCTCCCTTGATCCTAGGTCCTGGAAGTGTTGTGCAGACTCAGGACAACTGAGCTTTGGAGAAATACGCAGATTTGAAGAGGAGTCCGTAATTTGCTTTCTAATGATCATGATCTTTTCGTCAAAGAAGTTCATGAATTTATCACTGCTGAAGTGAAAGCCATCCTCTCTTGGGGAATGCTGCTTTTTAGTTAGCTTTGCGACAGTATCAAAAATAAATTTTGGATTGTTCTTATTCTCTTCAATTAAGTTGGAAAAATAGGATGATCGAGCAGCAGTGAGGGCTCTTCAATACTGCATGGTACTGTCTTTCCAAGCTAGTCGGAAGACTTCCAGTTTGGTGTAGCGCCATTTACGTTCCAATTTTCTGGAAGCTTGCTTCAGGGCTTTTTGTTTTTTGTTTTTAGCGGTGTGACCCCATCTAGGGTATTACGCAAGGTTAAATTTAGTTCCTCAGTTAGGTGGTTAACCGATTTTTGTACTCTGACATCCTTGGGTAGGTGGAGGGAGTCTGGAAGGTCATCTAGGAATCTTTGGGTTGTCCAAGAATTTATAGCATAGCTTTTGATGATCCTTGGTTGGAGTCTGAGCAGATTATTTGTTGCGATTGCAAACGTAATAAAATGGTGGTCCGATAGTCCAGGATTATTAAGAAAAACATTAAGATCCTTATTCCACGGGACAAAACTAGGCCCAGAGTATGACTGTGGAAGTGAGTAGGTCCGGAGACATGTTGGACAAAACCCACTCAGTTGATGATGGCTCCGAAAGCCTTTTGGAGTGGGTCTGTGGACTTTTCCATGTGAATATTAAAGTCACCAGAAATGTGAATATTATCTGCCATGACTACAAGGTCCGGTAGGAATTCAGGGAACTCAGTGAGGAACGCTGTATATGGCCCAGGAGGCCTGTAAACAGTAGCTATAAAAGGTGATTGAGTAGCCTGCGTAGATTTCATGACCAGAAGCTCAAAAGACGAAAACGCCATCATTTTTGTTTTGTAAATTGAAATATGCCATCGTAAATCTTAGCGTCACCTCCACCTTTGCGGGATGTGCGGGGGATATGGTCACTAGTGTAACCAGGAGGAGAGGCGTCATTTAACACAGTAAATTCATCAGGCTTAAGCCATGTTTCAGTCAAGCCAATCACATCAAGATTATGATCAGTGATTAGTTCATTGACTATAACTGCCTTGGAAGTGAGGGATCTAACATTAAGTAGCCCTATTTTGAGATGTGAGATATCACAATCTCTTTCAATAATGACAGGAATGGTTGAGGTCTTTATTCCAATGAGATTGCTAAGGCAAACACTGCCATGTTTAGTTTTGCCCAACCTAGATCGAGGCACAGACACGGTCTCAATGGGGATAGCTGAGCTGACTACACTGACTGTGCTAGACTTCACTAAGCTGGCAGGGTGGCTAACAGCCTGCTGCCTGGCCTGCACCCTATCTCATTGTAGAGCTAGAGGAGTTAGAGCCCTGTCTATGTTCATAGATACGATGAGAGCACCCCTCCAGCTAGGATGGAGTCCGTCACTCCTCAGCAGGCCAGGTTTGGTCCTGTTTGTGGGTCCCAGAAAGAGGGCCAATTTTCTACAAATTCTATCTTTTGGGAGGGGCAGAAAACAGTTTTCAACCAGCGATTGAGTTGTGAGACTCTGCTGTAGAGGTCATACCTCCCCATAACTGGAAGTGGGCCAGAGACAATTACTCGATCCAGACACATCTTTCTAGCTGATTTACACGCTGAAGCTATGTTGCGCTTGGTGACCTCTGACTGTTTCATCCTAACATTGTTGGTGCCGACGTGGATAACAATATCCCTATACTCTCTACACTCGCCAGTTTTAGCCTTACCCAGCACCATCTTCAGATTAGCCTTAAGGTCAGTATCCCTGCCCCCTGGTAAACAGTGTATGATCGCTGGATGATTCTTTTTAAGTCTAATACTACAGGTAATGGAGTTGCCAATGACTAGGGTGTTCAATTTGTCAGAGCTAATGGTGGGAGGCTTCGGTGTCTCAGACCCCATAACGGGTGGAGGAGAGACCAGAGAAGACTCTGACTCTGACTCCGACTCGTTGCTTAATGGGGAGAACCGGTTGAAAGTTTCTGTCAGCTGAATGAGCGACACCGGTTGAGCATTCCTACAGCATTTCCTTCCAGAAGACATGAGAAAATTGTCCGGCTGCGGGGACTGTGCGAGGGGATTTATACTACTATCTGTACTTATTGGTGGCACAGACGCTGTTTCATCCTTTCTTAAATTTAAATTAACCTTGCCTAACGATTGCGTCTGAAGCTGGGCTTTCAGCACTGCTATCCTCGCCATAAGGCGATCGTTCTCCTGTATACTATGAGTACAGCGACTGCAGTTAGAAGGCATAATGTTAACTTCTTAAGGAGCAGCAAGGTGCGCTGGGGCGCTAGCGCCCCACTCCCGACACTACCAGGTGAAATGCAAGCCGCCAAATTCAAAATCCAAAAGTTGAATTATTAAACATGCATCAATATACAAGTGTTTCATAGTCATCAAAAGCTCTGCTTCTTGGCAATATCACAGCATTGTCAGATTTCAAAAAGGCTTTACGGCGAAAGCACCACATTTGATTGTTTGAGGATAGCACCCCACATATTTTTCCATTAGCATGAATTCATAAGCCTTCACGGTTCACAGAAAACACATTTCACAGCGAAAACAAATCAATTACCTTTTGAAGAACTTCTGCTGAGGGCTTCCCAAGTGTCCAACGAAGACAATCCATGGTTCTTTTGTTAGAAAAAGTAATGTATTATATCCATAAATCTCTGTTTGGTTGGCGCGTTATAATGAGAAAATAGAGCTTCCAATCGTCCATTGAAACGTGAAGAGAACTCGTTCAACTTATACCTATAAACTTGTCCAAGAACAATCAAACATAATTTGAAATGTATCCTTAGGAACACTTTTATGTATAAATAGTATAATATTTCAACCGGAATATAAACTGGGCAATAAGAAAGGAAAAAACCAAAGAACGCGCCAGCCGGGAGCGCGCATTTACTTCTATTGACATCTGCGTGGACACTTCCTTATTCGTCTTCTTCTCTGCTCTAAAAGCATCTAAAAAGAATCAGAACACTTTCTCGAGTCTGTTGACATCCAGAGGAAGCAATAGGTACTGCATTCATATGCCCTTATATGGGCATTTTCATAAGGGAGGGGTTCCAAATGAGGCAATGTGTCAAAACCACTTTTTCCAGGACGGAAATTCCTCGGGTTTCCACCTGCCATATCCGTTCTGTTATACTCACAGACAAAATGTTAACACTTTTAGAAAATTCAGAGTGTTTCCTTTCCAATGGTGCTAAATATGTGCATATCCTATTTTCTGGGCCTGAATGGGAGGCATTTTACTTTGGGCACGCCAGGCTCTCCAAAACCGTCACCTCGTGCGCTGCTCCCTAAGAAATTAATGTTACTACTTAGCTTCGGCTGGTGGAGGTCGTGTCGAACCATGTCCAGATAAAGCGTCCGGGGTGAAAAAGTTTAATGAAAAAAGTCAAGCGAGGGGAAAAATAAAAAATATAAAACGATAATTAAAAAGTAAAAAGCGTAAAGTTGGCAGGTAGCAAAGAAATGTTAGCAACAAACCGTACAGCAGCACGTAAACAAGTCTACAAATTGTGACCGGAAATTATGATAAGGTATTGGAAGGAACAATAGACAACAAGGAATTGTAACTGCTCTATACATTCCACCTCAGGACAATAAAAATAATAAACAATGGCGCATAACGAACTGTACAATAGCATGCGGCAGTTTATTATTATTATTATAGAGCAGTCACAATTAGGGCTGTTACGGTGACCGTATTACCGCCACACTGGCAGTCAAATACTCACTGTAATTAGGCTTCTCCAAGCTCTGATGCTGCTGATGGTCAATAGTAGACCTACTATATTTATTTCTCAACTTTCCTAATATTAAGCACATTGCAGGAGTATAGCCTACCTGGCTGGCATGAAAATAAACCATGGGAAAAGCGTCCTCCATTGGCTATTTAAGTGCATAGATGAGATGCTACCCCTGTTTCGATACAGGTGCGTGATTATGGGCCAGTCTAAATAAATAAAAATGTCACACATATATTATTTAGTATATGTAAAGACAAGATTAAATCAAGAATAGTCTGATGGGTGACAATATTAGCCTATCACTTGTGATTTATATATTATCACTTGTGAATGATGCCCAGCATAAGAAACAATGTCTTTTTTTGCAACTTTTTCTAATCATGGTCGCACACCTCATGTAGCCTAGCCCATGGGCCTATATGTTTAAATAAGGTTTGTATCACAACTAAAGTGGCCAAATAACTTAAATAACCTAAAATTAAGCACATTAATCCGCTTTACAGGAGGTGTAGAGCCTAACTGGCATATATAAGCAGTGCGTGAGTTTCAAGTTTGGGGAAGATAGTTTTCACCATAAAAATGTACCTTTATAATAAAAGCATTACATGCATAATTGCATTTGTGGTTTTGATAATGGTGTTTTCCGCTAATGGAACATTTGCACTTATAGCCTACTACCATGTGCGCATTGCTGCGCTTATAATCTGAAGAAATAGCCTAATAGTTTATCAACATTTTGAGATAAATGTTCTGATCTGTTGCGTCAGCCACATTACATAAACATTTTTTTTGATGCTAGTGGTTGTATTAATTTGGGATCTATCACATCCCACAACTGTCCCAGACTATGTTTGGAATATTTATTTCTCGCACAGAATAGAACAGGTCGACTTTTGGATTATCAGGGATAGTAGATTGACATAGGCTAGTGCGTTTGCTGTTCGTTAGGCCTACACATCTTTTTGGCTGACAAAAAGTATATTTGGACAGTTCTTCCAAAAGCTTCAATATGCACCTCAGAATTGGATTAGGATACGCGCAGTTGTATCCCGACGCGTCTGTCTTCACTTGTAGCCTGTGAGAAAGACTCAATCAAGTGTATGAGAGCCATGTGAGTGGGAGGCGCTTCGGATTGCGCAGCACACCCAGGGAGAAGGGCACAACGCAGCACTCCTGGCCAAAAAGGCATGGCTTTTTTTAGGGTGCATTACGGCCACAAAGGGGATGCCGCTGTAAAATTTGAGGCATCATCAAAAGCTTGTCAAATTGTGAATGAGAGACTATTGGAGTGTGTACAGCCTGTGAAAAAATAAAGCAGAGCTCATGCCTTTCAAGCAACTTTTTTCAAATCATCATTGGAGTCTCATCATGCAGCCTTATAATGTATTAAAAATCAAAACATTTAGCCCAACGTTTGTAGAACAACTAGTTACATTAATAACTCTAAATTAAGCATATAGGAGTACATATTTCTTTGTTAACCGCTCAACATAGAATAGCCACTTGTGCGCACTCCCTCAAATCATTTGGAGAAAATATTTATATTTTATTCAACTTTGTTCAATTGTATTCTTCATACTGTAAAATAATATAAAATAATGCCACGGAAATTATAAGCAAATCTTGTCTGCTAAATGAACTAGTGTTGCCCACAGCCATTTGGCATAGCCCCATCGGGACCTAACATAAGGACAACTCAGAGTATGCTATTCTTTTCTTCTGAAATATACTACATTTTCTTCATATCATGCTTCTTTAGACCTGTCTAAAATAAATAATGGATTTATTGTGAAGGTGTAGGCTCTATTACTCTGATTTATTCGACTTTTTAAAATGTGTGGAAGATGCTAAATGTGTTTATGTTAATTAACGGTCAAATACCGTGAGACAGCCATTATTTGCTTGACAATCACCGGCTGACAAACTTTCGTGACCGCCACAGCCCTAGTCACGATAACAGCTGAAAACTCCTTTGGAAGGTAGAAGGGTCGGCTTTTGACCATCAGATATTTCAAGACGGGTGAACAGTGGGTTGACACTCACACCGTGCTGGAGTTGATGGAGAGACAAACCCTGACTCCACTGTCCTGTCCACCCGGTGAACCGAGAAGCCATCCAGTTGGATAGCCGTGGGGGGTATCTTGTCTGAGAGCCATGTTTCTGAAAAGCAAAGAATATTGCAGTTCCAAAAGCTCCGTTGGTAGCAAATCCGCGATCGGAGATCATCCATCTTATTATCAAGTGACTGTACATCAGCCAGTAGAATGGAGGGAAGAGGTGGCCGGTTTTCACTTCGCCTTAACCTCACCAGGGTGACCCCTCTCTTGCCTCTGTAACGCCGCCGTTTCCTCTTGGGTAGCCCGAAAATTGGGTTGGTATTACAGAGAGAGAGAGCAGAGCAGATGAGTCGAAGTAAAAGCCGTTATTGGGGTAAGTAACTGCTGATCTGATGTTCAAGAGTTGTTGTCGGTTGTAAGAAATAATAGCGGATACATTTCGTGAAAATAGAGTAAAAATAAACAACAAAATAATCACAAAATAGCAAAGTTGTGTCAAAGCTTGCAAAACGGCGGCCATCCAGTGCGGTGCCAACGAATGAAATAGGCGGGACTTTCCAGCCTCCAGTGGCGGTGGCTATGTAATGTAATCCGACAACAGTCACTCGTTACTACAGCTCATAAACTAAGACTGGCTAAAGAGACTGAGATTTAGAAATTAGAAGCAAATAAACATTGATAAAACAATTAAAATTCACAGACAGTCCCCAAATTAACCTTTAACAGAGGATTATTTAGCAATTATTATGCATTAACTCAGTGTTTCATTGTAATGCGTGATGACTTGTATTTAATCAAAAGCAGTAGCACTGTATTTAATGTCTAATAATAGATGGCTATTGGCTTATGTGTTATAAAAGCCAATCGAAATCATTTTTGGGCTATTGCAAGTTAGTGCCTGTCATATGAGTTCCCCCGAGTGTTAATTAGCCTACTATTTCATACGATAGACAGCCAAAATATGAACTGGCAGCAGCAGGCTAAATCTGTGTCAGTGTGTGTGTCTTTTTCTTTTTTCTCCTTACCGCAAATGCACTGTCTTCTGCAGCAGCAGCAGTCAGTGCTATAAGCCTAGCATAATTTATCAGCACAGACACAGTCATAGCACTCAGACAAGCAGAACCAGAATTTTTAAAAGTTGGTTAATTTCACAATTTTTGTTCAGTCAGATAATGAACGGGAAATCTATCTATAGACTTCAATTCGCCATGCTTTTCCTGTTACCAAGTGACTCACAGTTTATTCTCTACCATGTTGTGATGTTGCCAGAGGAGGCTGGTGGGAGGAGCTATAGGAGGATGGACTCATTGTAATGTCTGGAATGGAATCAGTGGAACGGTATCAAACACATCAAACATATGGAAACCATTCCAGCCATTACAATGAGCCCGTCCTCCTATATCCCCTCCCACCAGCCTCCACTGGATGTTACTGTTGTTGTTTTAAGCGTAGAGACTACTTTAACACACCACTCTATTCTCCCGACACCCCGCCTGGATCAGTAATCTTTCAAGTCAACACCAAATTTTAAATCCACTTAACGCCAAAACATGTATACAGGAGACGACAGCAGAATCTTATTTGAAATAGGATTAGGAATTGACGTGTAATAAATAATATGTACTCCAAGAGCAGCAGATCAGGATTATCCTTCATTTCCCTGTGAAAACTGAAATATTGTAATTATATTGAACAGTATGTGAGATCTTCTGTCTGCAGCTGGTGCTCTGGGTGATATAATCCTATAGAGGACTGTCCAGGCCCTGAGATACTGCTGTCTGTCAAGGGGAGAGGGGAGAGCCTCTACCTCTGTATCTGCCTCTGCACAGAGAGAGAGAGAGAGAGAGAGATGGTGAGAAAAGAGAGTGATAGAGAGAGGAGAGAGAAAGAAAGAAAAAAGAGAGTGAGAGAGAGATGGAGAGGGAGGGTGAGAAGGAGGAAAAGCAGAAGGAGGGAAGGAAAGATGTCAACCCACTATTTGAGTGTCCTTGGAGAGCTGTTTTAATAGAGTCTTTATTTCCAGCCTGTCGCTCACCATAACGAGCGAAATAACCATGTCTGTCCAATCAGCCCTCTCCACCTCCCTTTCGCTCTCTTTCTTTATTCTGCCTCTCTCTCGCTTCTTTATCCCTCTCCATCTCTCTCTCTCTCTCTCCTCCCTCTTCTTTATCCCTATCTCTCCCCCTGTTTCTCTGTCTCCAACACTATCTCTCCCCCTGTTTCTCTGTCTCCAACACTATCTCTCCCCCTGTTTCTCTGTCTCCAACACTATCTCTCTCTCAGTAGCCAAGGAGACCTGTGTTCACCACGCCTGGCCTTGACCTGCTTGGAGAGAGAGACGGAACTCTCAGCTTTCTGTTATGTGTTGCTGTTTTTCACTGAAAATAACATATTATACAATTCATGGCCAAGCTGTAATAGAATGTGATTTTTAGACTGGAATCAGGCTGCTTATTGGGATTCACAGTCCTTCTTCCTCACGCTTTCTTATACACTGAGTATACAAAACATTAAGAAAACCTACTCTTTCCATGATGTACATGTATGTAGACTGACCAGGTTAATGCAGGTGAAAGCTATGATCCCTTATTTATGTAATTTGTTTAATCAGTGACAGTTTAAAGAAGGATTTTTAAGCCTCAAGACAAATGAGACAGATTGTGTGTGTGCCATTCAGAGGGTGAATGGGCAAGACAAAATATTGATAGTGCCTTTAGTGCCTTTGAGCAGGGTATGGTAGGAGGTAGGAGGTGCCAAGCGCACCGGTTTGTGTCAAAAACTACAACGCTGCTTGGTTTTTCACCCTCAACAGTTTCAAGAATGGTCCACCACCCAAAGGACATCCAGCCAACTTGACACAACTGCGGGAAGTATTGGAGTCAATATGGGCCAGCATCCCTGTGGAACGCTTTCGGCACCTTGTAGAGTCCATGCCCCGACGAATTGAGGCTGTTCTGAGGGCAAACTCTGAGGGCAACTCAATATTACGAATGTGTTCCTAATGTTTGGTATACTCAGTGTACATTCAATTTACACACACAGCCAGCATGTTGTTTTTGCTCTTGATGCTAAATTGAAAATTGAAAGATGTAGTAGTGAATACGTGCCTTGCATTTGTGAGGACATCTCAATTCAGATGTGACAGGAAGCAGTTAAAGAAGAAGCGTTTGCCTTTTTAGAAGGTATATTTAAAGCCACTGTCGATTTAACAAAGGCCTCAGGAGTGCTTTGCTGTAATTGTGATCAACAGCTCTGGTGTCACATAAAGGAAGAAGAGGGTGAAACGTTTGATTGGAAACGTAACCTCCTGGGCATGTAAGCTTAACAACAGGACAGTTTGAATGAATATACACTGAAAATAGTTCCATTTGTGTATATTTAGAACTGCATTGCCTCTAGTTTGTAAGTAGTGACTACCCGCTCTGTCTTTCTGTGAACAATTCCATGCAGTCAGATTGGAGAAACTATGATTTAAAGGCCCAGTGCAGTAAAAATTCAGTTTTGCCTGTATTTTGTATCATATTGTGCAACAGCTGCTTTTTATCAGTGTTATTTCCTTTATAGTTGCTGGTTGGAAATACAATCTACACAGGACCTTCTAATGTGCAGGTTTGTATGGGCGGGGGTTTCGGCTTTCCATGGTGACATCACCATGCGGTAAATTGGTGAATAGGCCAATAACAAGTTCCAAACCTCTGCCAATAACAGCTGGTTTTCAGTTTTCCCCTCCCCACTCAGACCACTCCCTGCCAGTCCTAGCAAAATTGTTGCTTGAGAAATAGTTTTTTTTCTAAAAAGCTATTTTTGCCCATTTTAATGGAAATCTATTACAGTAAGGTACTTAATTGTTACCCAGAAATAATTGGATATTGATATAAAATGACTGCATTGGGCCTTTAAATAGATTCAGCTTTTTTCCCCTTCTTGGCTCGAGACCACATGCCGCTTCTCTATTTCAAAGCGTGTGAAGCTCTGTCAACTAACATTCACTGGCAACAAAGAGCATGAGAGATTTCACTATGACTGAGAGAATAGAGAATATGCTTAATTTCAAGCATAGTTATTCCTTTTGGTGTAACCAAATGCTATGCTTTTATCCAGTACACAGTTGACCGTAATACTTATTTCCTGAAGGAAGAAAATCACCATCCCCTAGCTCCTTGGATGGATCTTCAAGCCTTAAACATGACTTCTATATCTCTCTACCTGCTTTAGGACTGTATACATGTAACATTTAACCACCTTTTTGAGTCCCAGCATGAATGCATATAGTTCCCTTAAAGCCATGTTGAAATATGTCATGTATAGGAGCACAGAAAACCTGCTGTGTTTGACTTAGACAAACGTTCACATCTCTTAAATAGATAAGGGCCTAATCTCCACGACATTTGATCAATGGTTAATCTGCTGGAGAAATTCTATTAAAGGGTTGAAGGCTCATTAGCCGATAGATCTGAATCCTATTACTGCTGTGGCAGAGGGAGAAGACACGGGGAGAGATGAGATGAGAGGGGAGGAAAAGAGAGAAGGAGAGAGGAGAGATGAGAGGGGAGGAAAGGAGAGAAGGAGAGAGGAGAGATGCAAAATTTGGATCCCTACAAATCAGCTTGGCTAGACAATCTGAACCCTCTCTTTCTAAAATTATCAGCCGAAAATGTTGCAACCCCTATTACTAGCCTATTCAACCTCTCTTTCGTATCGTCTGAGATCCACAAAGATTGGAAAGCTGCCGAGGTCATCCCCCTCTTCAAAGGGGGAGACACTCTAGACCCAAACTGTTATAGACCTATATCCATCCTGCCGTGCCTTTCTAAAATCTTCGAAAGCCAAGTTAATAAACAGATCATTTCGAATCCCACCGTACCTTCTCCACTATGCAATTTGGTTTCCGAGCTGGTCATGGGTGCACCTCAGCCAGGCTCAAGGTCCTAAACGATATCATAACCGCCTTCGATAAAAGACAGTACTGTGCAGCCGTCTTCATCGACCTGGCCAAGGCTTTCAACTCTGTCAATCATCGCATTCTTATCGCAGACTCAATAGCCTTGGCTTCTCAAATGACTTCCTCGCCTGGTTCACCAACTACTTCTCAGATCGAGTTCAGTGTGTCAAATTAGAGGGCCTGTTGTCCAGACCTCTGGCAGTCTCTATGGGGGTGCCACAGGGTTCAATTCTCGGGCCGACTCTTTTCTCTGTATATATCAATGATGTCGCTCTTGCTCCTGGTGAGTCTCTGATCCACCTCTATGCAGACAACACCATTCTGTTTACATCTGGCCCTTCTTTGGACACTGTGCTAACAAACCTCCAAACAAGCTTCAACGCCATACAACCCTCTTTCCGTGGCCTCCAACTGCTTTTAAATGCTAGTTAAACGAAATGCATGCTCTTCAACCAATTGCTGCCCGCACCCTCCCGCCCGACTAGCATCACTACTCTGGACAGTTCTGACCTAGAATAGGTGGACAACTACAAATACCTACTAGGTGTCTGGTTAGACTGTAAACTCTCCTTCCAGACTCACATTAAGAGAAGAAAGAATCCAAAATTAAATCTAGAATCGGCTTCCTATTTCGCAACAAAGCCTCCTTCACTCATGCCGCCAAACATACCCTCGTAAGACTGACTATCCTACCAATCCTTGACTTCGGCGATGTCATTTTCAAAATAGCCCCCAACACTCTACTCAGCAAACTGGATGTAGTCTATCACAGTGCCATCTGTTTTGTCACCAAAGCCCCATGTACTACCCACCACCACTGCGACCTATATGCTCTCGTTGGCCCTCACTAAATATCCGTCGCCAAACCCACTGGCTCCAGGTCATCTATGAGTCTTTGCTAGGTAAAGCCCCGCCTTATCTCAGCTCACTGGTCACCATAGCAACACCCACCCGTAACACTCGCTCCAGAAGGTATATTGCACTGGTCATCCCCAAGCCAACACTTCCTTTGGCCGCCTTTCCTTCCAGTTCTCTGCTGCCAATAACTGGAACGAATTGCAAAAATCTCTTAAGCTGGAGTCTTTTATCTCCATCTGTAACTTTAAGCATCAGCTGTCAGAGCAGCTTACCGATCAATGTATCTGTACACAGCCAATCTGTAAATAGCACACCCGACAACCTCATCCCCATATTATTACTTACCCTCTTGCTCTTTTGCACTCCAGTATCACTACTTGCACATCATCATCTGCACATCTATCACTCCAGTATTAATGCTAAATTGTAATTATTTTAGCCTCTAGGGCCTATTTATTGCCTACCTCCCTAGTCTTCTACATTTGCACACACTGTACATAGATTTTTCTATTTTTATTTTATTTTGTGTTATTGACTGTACGTTTGTTTATGTGTAACTCTGTGTTGTTGTTTTTGTTGCACTGCTTTGCTTTATCTTGGCCAGGTCGCAGTTGTAAATGAGAACTTGTTCTCAACTGGCCTACCTGGTTAAATAAAGGTGAAATATATATATTTTTTAAAGATGAAAGGGGAGGAAAGGAGTGAAGGAGAGAGGAGAGATGAGAGGGGAGGGAAGGAGAGAGGAGAGATGAGAGGGGAGGAAAGGAGAGAAGGAGAGAGGAGAGAAGGAGTAGAGAGTAGAAGAGGACAAGAAGAAGGGAGAGGCCAAGAGAGAGAAGAGAGGAAAGAATGAGGGGAAGATGAGGAGAGGCCTGAGCTGTGCTCTCCAGGGGATCCTGCTGTGTTCTGTTTTGTCTGGGGGAATCGAATGGGAAGGTCACTGACAGTGCAGGGCCATTTTCATAATGAGGAACTCTGATAATGCATCACACATGCACACAATCATAAAGAAGCCATCAGTGCCTACACAGACACATTTAATCACTCTAAAACCTGGGTCCTCATATTTAGCCCCCACCCCGTATTCACTAGCGTCTCTCATCTAATTAAATATTTGTTTAAATATTAGGGCATTTTCTCATACGGTGCAGTTGATTCAGATGTTGAATGTATTTACACCTCGTTCCTTTGTAAGAAATGGGTGCTCCCTTCGTTGTTTGTCGAAATAAATTGGTTTACAATAGGCTAATGATGAGAAAAGAGAAGAGAGGGAGAGATAGAGAGTGGGATACAAGACTTGTGAGCATGTGACGAATGCTGTATTGTGGAGAGCATAATTAGAGTCAAGGTTGAGGCATGGTTCCTGTGCTCTTTACTGTCAATGAGACCTACAGCAAGAATGGATACACAAGCTTCCAAGGTCTTCCAAGGGTTTTTAACACCCCTCTTCAGGGGACATTTGTTTTGTAATGAAAAAAATCAAGTAAATATGTAAGATTCATTACAATTGCCACGTTCACAAACTGATTTCTTCTATTGATGAATGTACCCGTCTCTCGCTGTGTTTTCATGCCAGATCTATACAGCGTGCATATCCTATCAAATCCTGGACACGCTTTTGTATCAATTATGGATTAGTCAATGTTGAAAAAGCCTACCAGGCAAGAATGAAGCTAAGTTCAGTACGCGGTTCCTGCTGACATCATTCGGAACAAAAACTTAGGGAGGTCGAGGTACGTTCTTACAGGTCTCTCTCTCTGTCTCGCTCTGTTTTTCTGTCGCTCTCTCTCTCTCATTCACTCTCTCTCTCTCTCTCTCATTCACTCTCTCTGTCTCTCTCTCTGTCTCGCTCTGTTTTTCTGTCGCTCTCTCTCTCTCATTCACTCTCTCTCTGTCTCTCTCTGTCTCGCTCTGTTTTTCTGTCGCTCTCTCTCTCTCATTCACTCTCTCTCGCTCTCTCTCATTCTCTTTCTCTCTCTGTCTCTCTCTCTGTCTCTCTCTCTCTCCTGATAGACATTGACGAGTGTTCTGATGGGTTCGTGGAGTGTAATGACAAAGCCATCTGTGTCAACCTGCCCGGTTGGTACCACTGCGAGTGTCGTGATGGCTACCACGACAATGGCTTGTTCTCTGCCAATGGGGAGTCGTGCATAGGTGAGTTGGCCCGCCCCTTTTCTCTCAATACTAAAAGAAGCTCTGTGGTTGTAAGCAAACTTCCATCAGCTAGTCACATGATAATGCCTATTGAAATTACATGAATAGAGTATATTAGCACACTAGTTTGTGTTTTTCCATTATTCTAGTGTATTCTAACATTGATCATAGCAGCATATCTAACCATTGCAGAGATAGAAATTTCCTTGGCCTTCTTTTGACAATTTTTTTTTCTGTCTGGTGCAGGTAATAGTGTGATTGGACATACCATTACTGGTACATTTTCCTCCAAATCCCTGTCTGCTTTTAACTGCTCATGGAATCTTTCTGAAACATTCTCTAGTCTAAAGCAACCTGTCAAGAGCTTGTCACAATGTCAAAATGGAAGAAAACCCTCAATCTAGCAGTGCGCCTCAGCAGTAACAGTGCTGCAGCTCTGTCTGTCTGTCTGTCTGCTATATAGCCTAATTTTACCTGTCAAGTCTACCTGATCGACACAGCCCACTGGGCACAGACGTCAATTCTACGTCTATTCCATGTTGATTCCACGTCATTTCATTGAAATGACGTGGAAACAACGTTGATTCAACCAGTGTGTCGCCAGTGGAAGAGCACATTAAAAGGGAAAGTTTACCTAAAAATCCAACATTTCGTAAGTGAGTCCATACATTGAAACTAGTTAGGTGGAGCGATTCTATTTCGGGGGAGAAGTGAAGACAGTAGCCAAGCATTACAAATGAGTTATATGAAGTGAAACAGCAACCTACAAACATATACTCGCCAGTGATGAAGACAACTACTGGAGTGCCTCCGATGCTTATCATTTGTAATACATTTTTTATGGCAATGGGGCTAAAAGTAATTATATTGTTAGGATACTCATAGCCACTATTCTGTCTATTCTTCAATGTTTTTAGTTTTTATTTAACCTTTATTTAACTAGGCAAGTCAGTTAAGAACACATTCTTATTTACAATGACGGCCAAACCCGGACAACGTTGGGCCAATTGTGCACCGCCCTCCAGGCTGTATCACGTCCGGATGTGATACTGCCTGGAATCAAACCAGGGACTGTAGTGGCACCTCTTGCACTGAGATGCAGTGCCTTAGACCGCTGTGCCACTCGGGAAAGATGGCACAATAAAATAAAATAAAATTGTATTTGTCACATGCGCCGAATACAGACTTTACCATGAAATGCTAACTTTGGAGCCCTTTGTAATGGACAGTAAGAATTACTGTCCATTACAATGTAAGGTGGCACAATTACTGTCTAGCTCCTCACATATGCTAACGGGTAGAACGCCTAGACGACAACACAATAAGATCAACTCAAAATGCAATGATTAGACTATACATACGTCCACATGCTCGCTTTGACGCTTTCTTTTCTCAGATGACGTGTGTGAAGCTAGCCACAATAAGGATTAGCCACAAAAGGGAATTTGCGGTTCACCTTCAAAATAAAAGTCCTCCATTGAAAGTCATTTAAAACGGATACAAATAGTGGAATCATGTCATATTTGGAGTAGATAATGCTAAACAAGGTAGGAATGTTATTTAAATTCAAGAAAATACAATAATTTATTTATTATTATGGTTAGCTTCACACAGGTGGCTGGCTGTAGGAGTGTTTACATCGTATTTCCTGTTTTTTTATCGCTACTAGCCATCTTCTGCATGTGTCTGTATCTTTCAATGGAAAGCAGTGAAATGTTGTGCCTTCTTTCCTCGATGTATTATATAAGTGCAGACAGGGACAGAACACCAGCTTGCTCTTGCTGCCATCTCTTCGGAATTCCGCTTTTCAGAACTAACTTTAGGCTACCTGTGATACATCTTTCAACTTTTAACTTTTCAACAATCTTTTCAATCGTTTATGGTGGAAAAGTACACATTTTCTGACTCACAACCAATAGTACTTTTTAAAAGTAGGTCATTTGGCCATACACTTTCAATAAAACAAAGAATGTATCCCCAATTTGCGGATTTCTCAATCGCTTTTGACTGACAACGGAGCAGGTCTAGCAGTGCACAAAGACACATCATGAGTCACGTGACCCGTTTTTACAGCTTTCCAGTTCTAGACTGCAGGGAGAGAGGGGGGGAGAAGGCAAACTCCATCTAGGTAAACTTCCCCTTTAAAGAGACTCTCAGGGAGCTCAATATACTGTAAAGAACAAAGACGACTGTTCTGAGTTATAATTTTACCCCCAAAAACTCTAGTTTGGATTCCTTTGTATTTTTATAAGCAGTAAGATGTGTGAATTGATGCATAAACTACGGTATTTGACCTGTGTTGAGCATATGTGTGAAGTCATCTCTCTTGCTCCCTACAGATATCAACGAATGCAAGATGGGGAGGAACACCTGTGCCAATGACACAGTGTGCTTCAACTTGGAGGGGGGCTATGACTGCAGGTGCCCCCACGGGAGGAACTGCACTGGAGACTGTATCCTTGACAACAAAGTCAAACACAACAGGCAGATCTGGGTGCTGGACAACGATAGGTGCTCCGTCTGCTCCTGTCAGGTGAGACAGAGAGGATGATGGGTATAAAACGAACAATGGTCAGATCAGTGGCGTTCTATTAGTTGATGTTAAACAATATGATGATTGGTTATCAATTCAGTTTGATATATGTTTAACGAAGAGGTCTGAAAATGTAAATGCATCAACCAGTTGTTTGGAAAACTTGTTTTAAATAAACCCCAAAATATATATTTTTCCTCATGATTCTACGGCTACAGTCTTGAAACGTTTAGTAATTTAGTGTTTCATTTTTGATAATGTCTTGTGTCTGGCAATGCTAGCAGGTGATTATAGAGGATTAGTATGGGTATTGAATGATCAAGCATCACATTATTAATTTGATTACAGAGGAGGAGGGCAGAAATGAATCTTAAATGAAACGAGTCATTTTAATTGATTGGAAAAATTGAGAACCTGCCTGTCAAAATTAGCAGTATTGAACGGCTGAGTGAACAGAGAGCGTAAACATGTTGTTGTTTTGGAACGGTCACGGGCAGCTAGTAGAGAGCAATGGTCATTTTGAGTGTGTGTAATTAACCAATAACCAAGGTCAACTAGCAAAGATTGATTGTGGGTTATAGAGCTCAAGACTTTGAGACTGTACTTGAGTCAAGTGTCGATTGATAGACCATGCATCTGCCCACCCCTCTGTGCAGACTGGCCAGGTGATGTGCAGGAGGATGGTGTGTGACTGTGAGAACCCCACAGCTGACCTGTTCTGCTGTCCAGAGTGTGACCCTCGCCTCAGCAGCCAGTGTCTGCACCAGAACGGCCTGCTGACCTACGGCAGTGGAGAGTCCTGGGTGGAGAACTGCCAGCAGTGCCAGTGTCTGGTAAGTACCAACAATACACAGCCTATAGAGAGATAGGACACACTGTACTCTGCTTTAGTGATTAATGTATGGGAGATACTGGACATCAGAGTGGTGGCCAAGGGAATAGTAAAGGTGTGTGTGTGTGGGCATGTGCAGGTCTCTGTGTCCACACAGTGGGTGGCCTCGGAGAAGTGTTGTGGATAAGGTTGTTAGCTTGTCCTGGCAATATATAAAACAGAATTATGACGTGTCAAGAGCGTTCTCTATTGAATCACCCATGAAGAAATATGCACTGTTTGCATCGACACTCTCCACTGTGCCGACCTTTTCTAAGGTTCCCGCATCCCTGCTGTTCAAACAATAGGAAGGCTTTTTTATGAGGATTTCACACTAAATCTGACAGAACATCACTACCTACCGCCTCCGATACGCCTTTCAGACGCACTTTACAACCAGCTATATTTTTATTAAATGCAAATGTCACGGTTGGCGTTCTCCCTGGCCATTCTGCTCCCAGAGAGAAGAAACACTTAGCTGCATTTGTGTCACTATGCCTTTGCGTCGACCCACAAATCATCGTTCTGTCAGCGCTCTCCCTCTGCCGCCCGCCAGTCCCATCGGAAGAGTGGCATTACTGTTGGTTATTTCTTCCCTCAGATCAAACAGAGTGTGGTAGAACAGACACACAGACAGCCATGCCACATCACTCTCCTGTGATTAGCATATGAATAAAGGGACACCAATGGTGCATGTCCATACAGGATTTAACCCAGTGTTTTACCCAGAAGGCTCCGACTTTTCTATTTCCGTCTACGCGGACCGTCACCCGTCTCTCACTGGGCCATATCTGCGGGGGACCTGCTCTCACTATGGGTCAAAACCACGCCACTGGTACTTTTCAACAGGCATTTACGTAGCAATGTCTAACTGTGAACTTTAATATCCGCCCGCAAAACAACTGTTTTGATAATGCAGAGGTTGATGATTCTGCTCCTCACAAATCCTCACAGTCAGCCCTAGCTATGGAAACACAAGTTCCCTAATATAACATAAGGGTGTATGCCCTGGTGTTACAGTCGAAGAACAGCTTAAGTCAGATCCATAGCTACAGTACCAGGCAGCATAATGTTGTTCCCTTCTCCCATTGTAATGCTGTCCTTAAGGGCCTTGGGTGGATTACTTACAGCAGGCCATTATAGGGCTGGAAAAGTGTTGGAGAGGCAGGTAGATGTTGGCTGCTCTCTCTCTCTCTCTCTCTCTCTCTCTCCCTCCCTCCCCGAGGCAGGCACTCATGTATCCACGCACTCACACGCGCACGCAAGCATACATGCACAAACACACACACACATACACAGCCACCAGTCAAAATGGTATAAACAGCAGCGCTTGAAAGAGAGGAGCGGAGGAGAATGGTGTGTAGCGATAAGCGTGGGATCCAGTAGCATGACAGGGACGTGAAATGAACCCTGAATGCCTCCATAGTTATCAGAGCCAGAACCATACGGGCTCCGCTCAGCAGGGAAACGGACAAGCTTAGAATCTTAGACAAAGATACAAACCACCTTTTACTTTACATTTATTTGTGCACTCAAGCTGATGACAGAATATTTTCTTTGACGTACATACACTATATATACAACAGTATGTGGACACGCCTTCCAATTAGTTTATTCGGCTATTTCAGCCACACCTATTGCTGACAGGTGTATAAAATTGAGCACACAGGCATGCAATCTCCATAGACAAACATTGGCAGTAGAATGGCCTTACTGAAGAGCTCATTGACTTTCAACGTGGCACCATCAAATCAAATCAAAGTTTATTTGTCACGTGCGCCGAATACAACAGGTGTAGACCTTACAGTGAAATGCTTACTTACAAGCTCTAACCAACAGTGCAAAAAAGGTATTAGATGAACAATAGGTAAGTAAAGAAATAAAAACAACAGTAAAAAAGACAGTGAAAAATAACAGTAGCGAGGCTATATACAGTAGCGAGGCTATAAAAGTAGCGAGGCTACATACAGACACTGGTTAGTTAGGCTGATTGAGGTAGTATGTACATGTAGATATGGTTAAAGTGACTGTGCATATATGATGAACAGAGAGTAGCAGTAGTGTAAAAGAGGGGTTGGCGGGTGGTGGTGGGGGGGCACACTTTGCAAATAGTCCGGGTAGCCATTTGATTACCTGTTCAGGAGTCTTATGGCTTGGGAGTAAAAACTGTTGAGATGCCTTTTTGTCCTAGACTTGGCACTCCGGTACCGCTTGCCATGTGGTAGTAGAGAGAACAGTCTATGACTGGGGTGGCTGGGGTCTTTGACAATTTTTACCGCCTGGTGTAGAGGTCCTGGATGGCAGGCACCTTAGCCCCAGTGATGTACTGGGCCGTACGCACTACCCTCTGTAGTGCCTTGCGGTCGGAGGCCGAGCAATTGCCGTAACAGGCAGTGATGCAACCAGTCCGGATGCTCTCGATGTTGCAGCTGTAGAACCTTTTGAGGATCTCAGGACCCATGCCAAATCCTTTTAGTTTCCTGAGGGGGAATAGGCTTTGTTGTGCCCTCTTCACAACTGTCTTGGTGTGTTTGGACCATTCTAGTGTTGGTGATGTGGACGCCAAGGAACTTGAAGTTCTCAACCTGCTCCACTACAGCCCCGTCGATGAGAATGGGGGCGTGCTCGGTCCTCCTTTTCCTGTAGTCCACAATCATCTCCTTAGTCTTGGTTACGTTGAGGGAGAGGTTGTTATTCTGGCACCACCCGGCCAGGTCTCTGTCTCGTTGTTGTCGGTGATCAGGCCTACCACTGTTGTGTCGTCTGCAAACTTAATGATGGTGTTGGAGTCGTGCCTGGCCATGCAGTCGTGAGTGAACAGGGAGTACAGGAGGGGACTGAGCACGTACCCCTAAGGGGCTCCAGTGTTGAGGATCAGCGTGGCAGATGTGTTGCTACCTACCCTCACCACCTGGGGGCGGCCCGTCAGGAAGTCCAGGATCCAGTTGCAGAGGGAGGTGTTTAGTCCCAGGATCCTTAGCTTAGTGATGAGCTTTGAGGGTACTATGGTGTTGAACGCTGAGCTGTAGTCAATGAATAGCATTCTCACATAGGTGTTCCTTTTGTCCAGGTGGGAAAGGGCAGTGTGGAGTGCAATAGAGATTGCATCATCTGTGGATCTGTTTGGGCGGTATGCGAATTGGAGTGTGTCTAGGGTTTCTGGGATAATGGTGTTGATGTAAGCCATTACCAGCCTTTCAAAGCACTTCATGGCTACAGACGTGAGTGCTACGGGTCTGTAGTCATTTAGGCAGGTTGCGTTTGTGTTCTTGGGTACAGGGACTATGGGGTCTGCTTGAAACATGTTGGTGTTACAGACTCAATCAGGGACATGTTGAAAATGTCAGTGAAGACACCTGCCAGTTGGTCAGCACATGCCCGGAGCACACATCCTGGTAATCTGTCTGGGCCCGCAGCCTTGTGTATTTTGACCTGTTTAAAGGTCTTACTCACGTCGGCTACGGAGAGCGTGATCACACAGTCGTCCGGAACAGCTGATGCTCTCATGCATGCCTCAGTGTTGCTTGCCTCGAAGCGAGCATAGAAGTGATTTAGCTTGTCTGGTAGGCTCGTGTCACTGGGCAGCTCGTGGCTGTGCTTCCCTTTGTAGTCTGTAATAGTTTGCAAGCCCCGCCACATCAGACGAGCGTCGGAGCCGGTGTAGTATGATTCAATCTTAGCCTGTATTAACGCTTTGCCTGTTTGATGGTTCGTCGCAGGGCATAGCAGGATTTCTTGTAAGCTTCCGGGTTAGAGTCCCGCACCTTGAAAGCGGCAGCTCTACCCTTTAGCTCAGTGCGAATGTTGCCTGTAATCCATGGTTTCTGTTTGGGGTATGTACATACAGTCACTGTGGGACGTCCTCAATGCACTTGTTGATAAAGCCAGTGACTGATGTGGTGTACTCCTCAATGCCATCGGAAGAATCCCGGAACATGTTCCAGTCTGTGATAGCAAAACAGTCCTGTAGTTTAGCATCTGCTTCATCTGACCACTTTTTTATAGACGAGTCACTGGTGCTTCCTGCTTTAATTTTTACTTGTAAGCAGGAATCAGGAGGATAGAGTTGTGGTCGTATTTACAAATGGAGGGCGAGGGAGAGCTTTGTACACATCTCTGTGTGTGGAGTACAGGTGATCTAGAATTTCTTTCCCTCCGGTTGTACATTTAACATGTTGATAGAAATTAGGTAGAACTGATTTAAGTTTCCCTGCATTAAAGTCTCCGGCCACTAGGAGCGCCGCCTCTGGGTGAGTGGTTTCCTGTTTGCTTATTTCCTTATACAGCTGACTGAGTGCCATCTTAGTGCCAGCATCTGTCTGTGGTGGTAAATAAACAGCCACGAAAAGTATAGCTGAAAAGTCTCTAGGCAAGTAGTGTGGCCTGCAATTTATCACAATATACTCTACTTCAGGCGAGCAAAATCTAGAGACTTCCTTAGATTTCGTGCACCAGCTGTTGTTTACAAATATGCACAGACCGTCCCCCCTCGTCTTACCGGAGTGTGCTGTTCTATCTTGCCGGTGCAGCGTACAGTGGGGCAAAAAAGTATTTAGTCAGCCACCAATTGTGCAAGTTCTCTCACTTAAAAAGATGAGAGAGGCCTGTAATTTTCATCATAGGTACACTTCAACTATGACAGACAAAACGAGGAAAAAAAATCCAGAAAATCACATTGTAGGATTTTTAATGAATTTATTTGCAAATTATGGTGGAAAATAAGTATTTGGTCAATAACAAAAGTTTATCTCAATACTTTGTTATATACCCTTTGTTGGCAATGACAGAGGTCAAACGTTTTCTGTAAGTCTTCACAAGGTTTTCACACACTGTTGCTGGTATTTTGGCCCATTCCTCCATGCAGATCTCCTCTAGAGCAGTGATGTTTTGGGGCTGTCGCTGGGCAACACGGACTTTCAACTCCCTCTAAAGATTTTCTATGGGGTTGAGATCTGGAGACTGGCTAGGCCACTCCAGGACCTTGAAATGCTTCTTACGAAGCCACTCCTTCGTTGCCCGGGCGGTGTGTTTGGGATNCAGACGTGTCCCCCTGCTTAAGCCAGTACATGTTCAGGCCCGTCTGAAGTTTGCTAGAGAGCATTTGGATGATCCAGATGAGGATTGGGAGAATGTCATATGGTCAGATGAAACCAAAATATAACTTTTTGGTAAAAACTCAACTCGTCGTGTTTGGAGGACAAAGAACACCATACCTACTGTGAAGCATGGGGGTGGAAACATCATGCTTTGGGGCTGTTTTTCTGCAAAGGGACCAGGACGACTGATCTGTGTAAAGGAAAGAATGAATGGGGCCATGTATCGTGAGATTTTGAGTGAAAACCTCCTTCCATCAGCAAGTGCATTGAAGATGAAACGTGGCTGGGTCTTTCAGCATGACAATAATCCCAAACACACCGCCCGGGCAACGAAGGAGTGGCTTCGTAAGAAGCATTTCAAGGTCCTGGAGTGGCCTAGCCAGTCTCCAGATCTCAACCCCATAGAAAATCTTTAGAGGGAGTTGAAAGTCCGTGTTGCCCAGCGACAGCCCCAAAACATCACTGCTCTAGAGGAGATCTGCATGGAGGAATGGGCCAAAATACCAGCAACAGTGTGTGAAAACCTTGTGAAGACTTACACAAAACGTTTGACCTCTGTCATTGCCAACAAAGGGTATATAACAAAGTATTGAGATAAACTTTTGTTATTGACCAAATACTTATTTTCCACCATAATTTGCAAATAAATTCATTAAAAATCCTACAATGTGATTTTCTGGATTTTTTTTTCTAATTTTGTCTGTCATAGTTGAAGTGTACCTATGATGACAATTACAGGCCTCTCTCATCTTTTTAAGTTGGAGAACTTGCACAATTGGTGGCTGACTAAATACTTTTTTGCCCCACTGTATATCCCGCTAGCTGAATATCCATGTCGTCATTCAGCCACGATTCCGTGAAACATAGGATGTTACAGGTTTTTATGTCCCGTTGGTAGGATATTCATGATCGTACCTCGTCTAATTTATTGTCCAATGATTGCACGTTGGCGAGTAATATTGACGGTAACAGCAGCTTTCCCACTCGCCTTCTGCTGGTCCTCACGAGGCATCCCGCTCTGTCCTCTGTACCTGCGTCTCTTTCTCTTGCAAATAACGGGGATGTTGGCCCTGTCGGGTGTTTGGAGAATGTCCTGTGCGTCCTGCTTGTTACAGAAGGCGAGAGCCAAATCAGCATATTCAGGGGGGATGCGCACGGTGGAGACCTGGTCTGAACTTTCCACTGTGGTAGCACCAACGGAAACCCCTAAACACCTCCCCGAGCACTCTCGTGACCACCCCGTGAGGACCCTCTGTTGCCAAGAAACAGTGGGGTCATGACAAGCTAACCAGGATAGATCTAGAACCACGGGAAATGCAGGAGAATCAATGAGGAAGAACCTAATTTTCTCCTTGTGACCCCCCTGCGTCACCATGCCCAGAGGAGCGGTGACCTCACTAATCAACCCTGACCCTAATGGTCGACTATCTAAGGTGTGAACGGGGAAAGGCAAATCCACGGGAAAAATGGGGATCCCTAAACTATGGGCGAACAATCTATCTATAAAATTCCCAGACACGCCTGAATCGACGAGCACCTTATGCTGGGAATGCGGGGAAAAATCGGGAAAAATGACAGGACTGGGAATGGTGAGAATGGTGTCAGCTCACCTGAGGTGACGCCAGAGCGCCCTGCCGGCTGCCTCGATAGCCAGAGGAACCAACCCGGCACCGACCGGCCTCCATGGGAATCGGAGAGGGAGTGCGGGGGGATGCAACCAACAGACCCAGATCTGAACATCTGCGGGCAGCCAGCAGGTTATCCAGCCGGATGGACAGGTCCACCAACTGGTCAAATGTGAGGGTGGTGTCTCTGCATGCCAACTCCCGACGGACGTCCTCGCGCAGACTGCAGCGATAATGGTCTATCAGGGCCCTGTCGTTCCATTCCGCGCCGGCAGCCAGGGTCCGAAACTCCAGGGCGAACTCATGGGCGCTCCTCGTCTCCTGCCTTAGATGGAAGAAGCGTTCACCCGCCGCTCTACCCTCGGGCGGGTGGTCGAAGACTGCCTGGAAACGGCGGGTGAACTCCTCAAACTGGTCCAATGCCGCATCTCCCTCTCTCCACACGGCGTTGGCCCACTCCAGGGCTTTCCCGATGAGGCACGAGACGAGGGCGGATACCCTCTCACGGCCCGAAGGAGCTGGGTGGACAGTTGCCAGGTATAAGTCAAGCTGCAATAGGAACCCCTGGCAGTTCGCAGCACTCCCGTCGTATTCCTGGGGAAGGGAGAGACAAATCCCACTGGAACCAGGAGAAGGAGGGGCGAGTATTGGTGACCCCGATTGTGCTGGTGGAGGCGCTGGTAGAACTCCCTGCCTCTCCCAGTGGTCCATTGTCTGGACAACGCGGTCCATGGTGTTGCCTAGATGGTGGAGCATTGCTTCGTGCTCCTGGACGCGCTCCTCCACCCCTATTCCCGGGGTACCAGCTCCTGCTGACTCCATATGTTCGGTCCGGAATTCTGTAAGGGTTGCGTAACTGGTGGCAGAGAAGTCAGGCACAGGAGAGCAAAACCTTGTACTAACCGTAGTCGTTTAATATAACAACCAAAACAGTACAAAATAACACGAGAGTACATGGGCTAAAAATACCCGTAACACACCAGTAAACATAACGTGCAACAAACACTATACAGCAAACAATTCCGGGACAAGGAAATGTGGGAAACAGAGGGTTAAATACACAACATGTAATGAATGGAATAGAAACCAGGTGTGTGGAAGACAAGACAAAACAAATGGAAAATGAAAAATGGATCGATGATAGCTAGAAGACCGGCGACGCCAACCGCCACCCAAACAAGGCCGAGGCACCAACTTCGGCGGAAGTTGTGACAATAATAGCACAATTGGTTGGGCGCCCATAAAACTGCTGCAATTTCTTCCGGCGCCATTTAAGTCCTAGGAAATTATAGGATGTCACCTTTCCAACAAGTCATCTTGTCAAATTTTTGCCCTGCTAGAGCTGCCCCTGTCAACTGTAAGTGCTGTTATTGTGAAGTGGAAATGTCTAGGAGCAACAACGGCTCAGCCACGAAGTGGTAGGCCACACGAGCTCACTGAATGGGACCGCCGAGTGCTGAAGTGCGTAGTGCCTAAAAATCGTCTGACCTCGGTTGCAACACTCACTACCAAGTTCCAAACTGCCACTGGAAGCAATGTCAGCACAATAACTGTTTGTCGGGAGCTTCATGAAATGGGTTTCTATGGCCGAGCAGCCACACACAAGCCTAAGAACACCATGCGCAATGCCAAGCATCAGCTGGAGTGGTGGAAAGCTTGCCGCCATTGGACTGGAGCAGTGGAAATGCATTTTCTGGAGAGATGAATCATGCTTCACCATCTGGCAGCCCGACAGATGAATCTGGGTTTGGCGGATGCCAGGAGAACGCTACCTTCCCCAATGCATAGTGCCAACTGTAAAGTTTGGTGGAGGAGGAATAATGGTCTGGGGCTGTTTTTCATGATTCGGGCTAAGCCCCTTAGTTCCAGTGAAGGGAAATCTTAACACTGCAGCATACAATGACATTCTAGACGATTCTGTGCTTCCAACTTTGTGGCAACAGTTTGGGGAAGGCCCTTTCCTGTTTCAGCATGACAATGCCCTGGTGCACAAAGAGACGTTCCAATTCACCTTTGGGATGAATTGAAACGCCGACTGCAGCTAGGCCTAATCGCCCAACACCAGTGCCCGACCTCACTAAAGTTCTTGTGGCTGAATCAAAGCAAGTCCTTGTAGCAATGTTCCAACATCTAGTGGAAAGCCTTCCCAGAAGAGTGGAGGCTGTTATAGCAGCAAAGGGGGGGACCAACTCCATATTAATGCCCATGATTTTGGCATTAATATGGAGCTGGTGATATGCATATCGAATTATATGTTCAACGAGCAGGTGTCCACATACCTTTGGTCATGTAGTGCATCTCTGACTCGCTACAATAGGTATAGAATGGGATGGGAATAGGATAGTCTTTTAGCCATAGATCTGGAGACATGAAACATTGTTGCTGTAGGATACAAGGCTGTCTAGCCAAGGCAAATCTCTGGCAAGGCTCACTAAACCAAATGTCACCAGTAAATGTCATTCTCGCAGACGTTTTTTGGACGGACTCTTTGACGTGTACTGAGATTCATAATACTGTTTTTGAACAAGAAAAGGAAAGATTGAAGAAATTTGTTTCTGATCTAGAGAAAGATTTCAGTGCCTTACCCACCTGCCAAGGCCCATGTAAAGGTGATTAAATGACATCCCATACTGTGTAATGAAAACCTATAGTCTAAAGCCCTACCCACTGCCTCTGGCAATGGGAAAGAGTTCTGCTCCAGGGGAATCACACTTAAAATGTTTACTCACTAAACGAAGGCAGGGAGCACACATTAGCACAGCATGTGCCTGTATTTTATAGCCCCACTAATTTACTACAATATCACTAAAATGCAGAGCTAGCTGATTTTCAGAGATATTAAATAACCCGATGGGAGACTTACAGCAAACTAAACTCATAAGCAGTTTTGAGTTTCTGTGTGCGTGTGCGTGTGTGTTAGTGTGCGTGTGCATGTGTTTTTCTTGCTTATGCTGATTTTCCATTTTCCAAGGAGGTGTAAACCATTCACTTCAGGGATAAAAATGTTAGCAGAACTGGGTGATGCGGAATCATATCTAGAAAGGTGGCCAACATTATGACATGTATTCACTGGCTTATTGAAACGGCTGCTGGAGAAATCCAATTCCCAACTGGCATCCCGGCCCGGGGTGATTTCCTTTGACCCCCACCAAGTTTTCTAAGCAAAAAAAATATCATATTTGTTATTATCATTGTTGGGGGGGGGGGGTGTAAAAGCACCAGCAAATCAACTCCATATTATTTTAATTTTGGAAATCTGTTCCAAATTGTTCTCACGCACAATATAGAGATACACTACATGACCAAAAGTATGTGGACACCTGCTTGTCGAATATCTCAATTCAAAATCATGGGCATTAATATGTACAGTTGAAGTTTACATACACTTAGGTTGGAGTCATTAAAACTAGTTTTTCAACCACTCCACACATTTATTGTTAACAAACTATAGTTTTGGCAAGTCGGTTAGGACATCTACTTTGTGCATGACACAAGTAATTTTTCCAACAATTGTTTACAGACAGATTATTTTACTTATAATTCTCTGTATCACAATTCCAGTGGGTCAGAGGTTTACATACAAGAAATTCACTGTGCCTTTAAACAGCTTCGAAAATTACAGAAAATAATGTCATTGCTTTAGAAGCTTCTGATAGACTAATTGACATAATTTGAGTCAATTGGTGGTGTACCTGTGGATGTATTTCAAGGCCTACCTTCAAACTCATTGCCTCTTTGCTTGACATCATGGGAAAATCAAAATAAATCAGCCAAGACCTCAGAAAACAAATTGTAGACCTCCACAAGTCTGGTTCATCCTTGGGAGCAATTTCCAAACGCCTGAAGGTACCACGTTCATCTGTACAAACAATAGTATGCAAGTATAAACACCATGGGACCACGAAGCCGTCATACCGCTCAGGAAGGAGACGCGTTCAGTCTCCTAGAGATGAACGTGCTTTGGTGCGAAAAGTGCAAATCAATCACAGAACAACAGCAAAGGACCTTGTGAAGATGCTGGAGGAAACAGGTTCAAAAGTATCTATATCCACAGTAAGAACAAGTCCTATATCGACATAACCTGAAAGGCCGCTCAGCAAGGAAGAAGCCACTGCTCCAAAACCACCATAAAAAAGTCAGACTACGGTTTCCAACTGCACATGGGGACAAAGATCGTACTTTTTGGAGAACTGTCCTCTGGTCTGATGAAACAAAAATAGAACTGTTTGGCCATAATGACCATCGTTATGTTTGGAGGAAAAAGGCGGAGGCTTGCAAGCCGAAGAACACCATCCCACCCGTGAAGCACGGGGGTGGCAGCATCATGTTGTGGGGGTGCTTTGCTGCAAGATGGACTGGTGCACTTCACAAAATAGATGGCATCATGAGGTAGGAAAATTATGTGGATATATTGAAGCAACATCTCAAGACATCAGTCAGGAAGTTAAAGCTTGGTCACAAATGGGTCTTCCAAATGGACAATGACCTCAAGCATACTTCCAAAGTTGTGGCAAAATGGCTTAAGGACAACAAAGTCAAGGTATTGGAGTGGCCATCACAAAGCCCTGACCTCAATCCCATAGAAAAATTGTGGGCAGAACTGAAAAAGCATGTTCGAGCAAGGAGGCCTACAAACCTGACTCAGTTACACCAGCTCTGTCAGGAGGAATGGACCAAAATTCACCCAACTTATTGTGGGAAGCTTGTGGAAGGCTACCCCAAACAAATGACCCAAGTTAAACAATTTAACTTCTTAGGGAGCGGCAGCAGAGGTGACGGTTTTGGAGAGTCTGGCGTGCCCAAAGTAAAATGCCTGCCACTCAGGCTCAGAAAATAGGATATGCACATAATTAGTACTATTGGATAGGAAACACTCTGAAGTTTCTAAAAGTGTTAACATAATGTCTGTGAGTATAACAGAACTGATATAGCAGGCAAAAATCAGAGGAAAATCCATCTGGAAATGCAGTTTTTGGTGACCTTTGCTCTGTTTGACACTCTCCCCATTGACTTCAAGGCAATCCAGCTCCTGGATTGCAGTACCTATGGCTTCCACTAGATGTCAACAGTCTATATACAAAGACTGGCAATGATTGGAGTAAGCAAAACGGATAGGAACAGGAAATGGTAAGGGGACCTGAAATGTCAACAAGTTTTCTCGGTCTGAACATAACACGCCCACCAAACGGAGATTTATGGATATAATAAATGACTTTTTCTAACAAAAGAACCATTGGATGTCTTCGTTGGATACTTGGGAAGCCCTCAGCAGAAGTTCTTCAAAAGGTAAGGGATTTGTTTTCACTGTGAAATGGGTTTTGTGTGAACCGCGCTGGTTTATGAATTTATGCTAATGGTAAAATATTGTAGGTGCTATCCTCAAACAATCAAATGTTATGCTTTCGCCGTAAAGCCTTTTTGAAATCTGACAACGCTGTGATATTGCCAAGAAGCAGAGCTTTTGATGACTATGCAACACTTGTATATTGATGAATGTTTAATAATTCAACTTTTGGATTTTGAATTTGGCGCCTTACATTTCACCGGGTAGTGCTCCCTAAGTAGTTAAAGGAAATGCTACCAAGTACTAATTGAGTGTATGTAAACTTCTGACCAACTGGGAATGTGATGAAATAAATAAAAGCTGAAATAAATCATTCCCTCTACTATTATTCTGACATTTCACATTCTTAAAATAAAGTGGTGATCCTAACTGACCTAAGACAGGGAATTTTTACTAGGATTAAATGTCAGGAATTGTGAAAACTTAGTTTAAATGTATTTGGCTAAGGTGTATGTAAGCTTCCGACTTCAACTGTAGTTGGTCCCTTCTTTGTTGCTATAACAACCTCCACTCTTCTGGTGTCACGACTTCCGCCGAAGTCGGTGCCTCTCCTTGTTCGGGCGGCGTTCGGTGGTCGGCATCACCGGTCTTCTAGCCATCATCGATCCATTTTTCATTTTTCCATTTGTTTTGTCTTGTCTTCCCACACACCTGGTTTCAATTCCATTCATTACATGTTGTGTATTTAACCCTCTGTTTCCCACATGTCCTTGTCTGGAATTGTTTGTATTGTTAGTTTGTTGCACGTCATGTTACTGGTGCGCTACGGGTATTTTGTGCCCATTTATTCTCGTGTTGTTTTGTACCGTTTATTTGGTCTTATTAAAACAACCATGTTTCTGTACTAAGTTGCTCTCCTGCGCCTGACTTTTGTGCCACCAGTACGCAGCCTTAACAGAATTCCGGACCCAAACGATGGAGTCAGCAGGAGCAGGTACCCCGGGAATAGGGGTGGAGGAACACGTCCAGGAGCACACAGCAATGCTCCAACATCTTGGCACCACCATGGACCGCGTTGTCCAGACAATGGACCGCTGGGAGAGACAGGAACTTCTTCCAGCGCCTCCACCAGCACAACCAGGGTCTCCTCTGAGCGCCCCTGTCCCTCCTGGTCCCAGAGGGATTCGGCTCTCCCTGCCCCAGGAGTACGATGGGAAGGCGACGAACTGCCAGGGGTTCCTGTTACAACTGGACTTATACCTGGCCACCGTCCACCCGGCTCCGTCGGGCCGTGAGAGGGTATCCGCCCTCGTCTCGTGCCTCAGTGGGAAAGCCCTGGAGTGGGCCAACGCCGTGTGGAGAGAGGGAGATGCGGTGTTGGACCAGTTTGAGGAGTTCACCCGCCGTTTCCGGGCAGTCTTCGACCATCCGCCCGAGGGTAGAGCGGCAGGTGAGCGCCTCTTCCATCTGAGGCAGGAGACGAGGAGCGCCCAGGAGTTCGCCCTGGAGTTTAGGACCATGGCTGCCGGCGCGGGATGGAATGACAGGGCCCTGATAGACCATTATCGCTGCAGTCTGCGCGAGGATGTCCGTCGGGAGTTGGCCTGCAGAGACACCACCCTCACATTCGACCAGCTGGTGGACCTGTCCATCCGGCTGGACAACCTGCTGGCTACCCGCGGACGTTCAGATCGGGGTCTGGTGGTTCGATCCCCCGTACTCCATCTCTGATACCCATGGAGCTAGGAGGGGCGGTGCGCAGGGAGACTGGAGGGGGTTCCATCTCGTGCACCATCTGTGGCCACAGAGGTCACACTGCTGGTCGGTGCCGGGTTGGTTCCTCTGGGGATCGAGGCAGCAGGCAGGGCGCTCTGGCGTCACCCCAGGTGAGCCGACACCATTCTCACCCAGAGTCCTCTGTTGCACATATGTTTTTGTATGTCATTTTTTCAGATTTTTCCCCGCATTCCCAGCATAAGGCGCTCGTCGATTCAGGCGCGGCTGGGAATTTTATAGATAGATTGTTCGCTCATAGTTTAGGGATCCCCATTTTTCCCGTGGATGTGCCCTTCCCCGTTCACGCCTTAGATAGTCGACCATTAGGGTCAAGTTTGATAAGGGAGGCCACCGCTCCTCTGGGCATGGTGACGCAGGGGGGACACAAGGAGAGAATTAGTCTCTTCCTTATTGACTCTCCTGCGTTTCCCGTGGTGCTAGGCCTACCCTGGTTAGTTTGTCATGACCCCACTTTCTTGGCCACAGAGGGCTCTCACGGGGTGGTCGCGGGAGTGCTCGGGGAGGTGTTTAGGGGTTTCCGTTGGTACTACTACGGTGGAAAGTTCAGACCAGGTCTCCACCGTGCGCATTCCCCCTGAATATTCCGATTTGGCTCTCGCCTTCTCTAAAAAGAAGGCGACTCAATTACCACCCCATCGACGGGGCGATTGTGCGATAAATCTCCTGGCAGATGCTGCACTTCCCAGGAGTCACGTGTATCCCCTCTCACAGGCGGAGATGGAGGCTATGGAAACATATGTCTCCGAATCCCTGCGTCAGGGGTATATTCGGTCCTCCACTTCACCCGTTTCCTCGAGTTTCTTTTTTTGTGAAAAGGAAGGAGGGAGGTCTGCGCCCGTGTATTGACTATCGGGGTCTGAACCAGATCACTGTGAGGTATAGTTACCTACTGCCCCTAATAGGCACATAGAGCAGGCGCTACGTGCAGAGCCCGCTCCCGTCCAGTGTCCCGCTGGGCGTCTGTAGGTTCCGTCTGCTGTTCGTGACCGGTTGATCTATTGGGCCCACACGTCACCCTCCTCTGGTCATCCTGGGATCGGTCGGACAGTGCGCTGTTTGAGCGGGAGGTACTGGTGGCCTACCTTGGCTAAGGACGTGAGGATTTATGTTTCCTCCTGCTCGTGTGCACCCAGTGTAAGGCTCCTAGGCACCTGCCAAAGGTAAGCTAGCCCCCTTACCCATTCCACAGCTGCCTTCTGCCTTGGTCGCACCTGTCGGTTGATTTTCTGACTGATCTTCCACTCTCACAGGGTAACACCGCGATCCTGGTCGTTGTGGATCGTTTCTGTAAGTCCTGTCATCTCCTCCCTCTGCCCGGTCTCCCTACGGCCCTACAGACTGCGGAGGCCTTGTTTACACACGTCTTCCGGCACTATGGGGTGCCTGAGGATATAGTGTCTGATCGGGGTCCCCAGTTCACGTCTAGAGTCTGGAAGGCATTCATGGAGCGTCTGGAGGTCTCGATCAGCCTTACTTCAGGTTTTCACACCGAGAGTAATGGGCAGGTGGAGAGAGTTAACCAGGATATGGGCAGGTTTCTGCGGTCCTATTGCCTGGACCTTCCGGGGGAGTGGGCGGCGTTCGTGCCCTGGGCCGAGATGGCACAGAAATCGCTTCGCCTCTCTCCCTTCCAGTGTGTACCAGGGTACCAGCCGGTCCTGGCGCCTTGGCATCAGGGTCAGGCTGAGGTTCCTGCGGTGGACGATTGGTTCAGGCGCGCGGAGGAGACATGGGAGTCTGTCCGTGTTCACCTTCAGCATGCGGTTATGCGCCAAAAGGAGAATGCAGATCGCCACCGCAGTGAGACCGGGTCTGGCTCTCGACCCAAATTCTGCCCCTCCGCCTGCCCTGCCGGAAGCTGGGTCCGTGGTTTGTAGGGCCATTTAAAGTCCTGAAGAGAGTGAACGAGGTTTGTTATAGGTTACAGCTTCCACCTGATTACCGTATTAACCCCTTGTTCCATGTGTCTCTCCTCAGGCCGATGGTGGCTGGCCCGCTCTAGGAGTCTGAGGTGCGGGAAGTTCCCCCGTCCCCTCTGGACATCGAGGGGGTCCCGGCGTACTCAGTTCGCTCCATACTGGATTCGAGGCGTCGGGCGAGGGGCCTTCAGTATCTCGTGGAGTGGGAGGGGTATGGTCCGGAGGAGAGGTGCTGGGTTCCAGTCGAGGATATTTTGGATCCTTCCATGCTGCAGGAGTTCCACCGTCTTCGTCCGGATCAACCACGTTTCTGTACAAAGTTGCTCTCCTGCGCCTGACTTCTGTGCCACCAGTACGCAGCCCTAACATCTGGGAAGGCTTTCCACTAGATGTTGGAACATTGCTGCGGGGACTTGCTTCTATTCAGCCACAAGAGCGTTAGTGAGGTCGGGCGATTAGGCCTCTCTCACAGTCGACGGTCCAATTAATTCCAAAGGTGTTCGATGGGGTTGAGGTCAGGGCTCTGTTCAAACCAGTCAAGTTCTTCCTCACTGATCTACACAAACCATTTCTGTAAGGTCCTCGCTTTGTGCATTTTCATGCCGAAACAGAAAAGAGCCTTCCCCAAAATGTTGGCACAAAGTTGGAAGCAAAGAATCGTCGAGAATGTAATTGTATGCTGTAGATTTCCCTTCACTGAAGCTAAGGGGCCTAGCCCGAACCATGAAAAACAGCCCCAGACCATTATTCCTCCTCCACCAAACTTTACTGTTGGCACTATGCATTGGGGCAGGTAGCGTTCTCCTGGCATCCGACAAACCCAGATTTGTCCGTCGGACTGCCACGTGATGAAGCGTTATTCATCACTCAAGAGAACGCGTTTCCACTGCTCCAGAGTCCAATGGCAGGAAGCTTTACACCACTCCGGGCGACGCTTGGCATTGCGCATGGTGATTTTAGGCTTGTGTGTGGCTGCACGGCCATGGAAACCCATTTCATGAAGCTCCCGACAAACAGTTATTGTGCTGACATTGCTGACATGTTGATTCAAGAGGCAGTTTGGAACTCGGGGGTGAGTGTTGCAACCGAGGTCAAACTATTTGTGCGCACAACGGGCTTAAGCACCCGGTGCTCTCTTCCTGTGAGCTCGTGTGGCCTACCACTTTACGGCTGAGCCGTTGTTGCTCCTAGACATTTCCACTTTACAATAACAGCACTTACAGTTGACCGGGGCAGCTCTAGCACGGCAGAAATTTGACTAACTGACTTGCTGGAAAGGTGGCATCCTGTGACGGTATCATGTTGAAAGTCACTGAGCTCTTCGGTAAGGCAATTCTACTGCCAATGTTTGTCTATGTAGATTGCATGGCTGTGTGCTCGATTTTATACCCCTGTCAGCAATGGGTGTGGCTAAAATAGCCGAATCCACTAATTTGAAGGGGTGTCCACATACTTTTGTGTATATATAGTGTATATTTGATCATAGTTATGGCGCCAGAGGGGATGGCTGGCATTTTACAGGCTTCTATTTTAGTTTGTTTTTTCACATTGTTTGTAACTCATTTTGTATATATTATTCGTAGCTGTCTATTTTCCACCACAAACCGATGCTGGCACTAAGACCGCACTCAACAAGCTATATAAGGCCATAAGCAAACAAGAAAATGCTCATCCAGAAGCGGCGCTCCTAGTGGCCGGGGACTTTAATGCAGGCAAACTTAAATCCGTTTTACCTAATTTCTACCAGCATGTCACATGTGCAACCAGAGGACAAAACACTCTAGACCACCTTTATTCCACACACATAGATGCATACAAAGCTCTCCCTCGCCCTCCATTTGGCAAATCTCACCATAATTCTATTCGCCTGATTCCTGCTTACAAGTATTAATGTATTTATTTTATAATTTTTTTATTTAACCTTTATTTAACTAGGTAAGTCTGTTAAGAACAAATTCTTATTTACAATGATGGCCTACCCCGGCCAAACCCCTAACCTGGATGACACTGGGCCAATTGTGCGCCGCCCTATAGGACTCCCAATCACGTCCGGTTGTGATACAGCCTGGAATCGAATCAGGGTCTGTAGTGATGCCTCTAGCACTGAGATGCAGTGCCTTAGACCGCTGCGCCACTCGGGAGCCCAAAATCTTTACATGATCATTTCTTGACGCCTCAAGGTGGTATATAAGTATACTGAAATATTTGACAAGTACAGGAACTATTCAATTGTAGGAATAATTGACTGTATATATTACTGTCTATCCCTGTCCCAGTGATATGACTCCAGTATATCTGTCTGTCTCTCCTTCCCACAGCAGGGTCAGGTGGACTGCTGGCCCCTGTCGTGCCCCCCAGTGGACTGTGAGTTCACGGTGGTGCCTGAAGGCGAGTGCTGTGCCCGCTGCATCATCGACCCCTGCCAGGCCGACACCATCCGCAATGACATCACCAAGACGTGCACGGACGAGCACGGCATCCAGCGCTTCAGCGGCTCCTCCTGGGTCAAACACGGCACTGAATGCACCCTCTGCCAGTGCAAGGTAACAGCCATGGATATTCATTATATCTATGCAGACTTCGCCCAACTATCCTCCATGTTGGTACCAAACTCTCCATGACTCTATCGAAATTCTAAATGTCAGACCAAATTTGCCTTTCAGTGAGAAAAGTAGAAATAGCTCATTCTGAAGTAGAGAAAATTCAAAGAGAAGAACTGTATTGTGGTTGAATTCTAACAGTGGCTCACTCTAAAGTCTCTCTCCTCCCCCTCTTTCAGAATGGACATATCTGTTGCTCAGTGGACCCCATGTGCCTTTAGTTCCTGAAGCTCTGAAGGCACCTCCCTGTACATTGTTATCCATGTAAAAACAACCTGCATTTTCCACCCTCCTGCCCAACTTCTTTATACCAAATACAAACATGTATCATAGAACACAGATGATGAACTACAGTAGGCCTTCCCACAAGCCCCCCCTCTGTGTTCAGCCTCACCAATCAGGGTGACCCATGTGCATTGAGGAACACCCCCAAATCATCTGAAACATGACACTGTAAAATACTATTATGCTGGCATGACTGTGCTCATCGTAGAAACATTGAGCTGATTTCTAAACTTTTAATCTCTAAATGATATCCTAGGTAGTGATCGTTTTAGTCTTCATTTTAATTTGCCACATTATGAAAGTTGTCTATATTTTGTGGTCCTCTGTAGGATTACTTTCCAGTTTATATTTATTTCAAGGCTTGTTATTGTGTAATGGTGAAATAAAGTATTTCCATTTACATTAATTGAGTTTGTTTGAGCTTGTCTTTTTCCATGACATTCTGGTGTTATCTAGAACTTTGATATCCATTTGATTCCAAGCATTACCCTCACTACACATTCTGTGGTCATAATAACGTCAACCCAGGTCTCCTTGACCTGAATCTTCAATCAACACAGATGATGACAAACCGCTTGAGCTTTGCCTTCTCAGACGTCCCCACTTCCTGTGATGAGGACAGTGAGGTGAGAGTGAGGTCCTGTCAAAACATATGTAAGCTTGAAAGCGTGTTAAAGGAGAGGAGAGCTCATCCTGGATGTGACACCAGCAATCACAGCATGTAAGGTACACATCCTCACGGCTAACCTTTCACATCTATTATTCATTCATTGTGCTCGTGGGATTCCTCTGTCTGCACTGCTGCCTGGGTACATCGTGGTGGTGATTACATAGTAATAATAATAATCATTTATTACATTTCTATTGCGCTTTTCATAAGAATCTCAAAGCGCTTCAAACGTATCAAACTAATAAGCAATACACCATCATGAGTAGCCTAGCTATAGTTAGGTCAACCAATAGAGGACATCTTTGAGTTTATCCTCCAAAGATGGAGAGGTGCAGTTCATGGCTTGATCAGAAGGTGGTCAGGGAGATGGTTGATGAAGATTCTATTGACGATCGTGTAGAGGGTTACTCTGGGAACCAGCCTGAGTCATGTAACTACTGGACTTCTCCTCCTTCACAATGTATAGCACCCACTTGGGTGATGCCTCAGCAACTCTGGCCCAGAAAGCTCACCACACATAGTTCAGTGTAATAGCCAGTCGTCCTCACTATGAGCACTCTGCCTCAGCACTGCATTCCTTTACTGCATCTCACATTCCTCTCAAACTTCAGGTGCCTCATCAATTGACCAGGGCTCCCGAGTGGCACAGCAGTCTAAGGCACTGCATCTCAGTGATAGAGGGGTCACTACATACACCCTGGTTTGAATCCAGGCTGTATCACAACCGGCCGTGATTGGGAGTTGCATAGGGCGGTGCACAACTGGCCCAGTGTTGTCTGGGTTTGGCCGGGGTAGGCCGTCATTGTAAGTAAGAATTTGTTCTTAACTGACTCGCTTAGTTAAATAAGGGTTAAATATAAAAAAAGTATTAGTGTTTTCAAAAGATCTGAAACTAGCAGCCAGGTGAAACCAAAAAGCTGGTGCGGTGTCGAGATGCAGCATTCAAACAATTAGACAGCTAGCTAGCCAAGCCAAAAAGAGTCCATCGGCAAATCTGTGGGTCAAAACCATAAATATGCAATAAAACTCAAAAACATTTACAAATAATATATAGTGCAGTTCAGTAGTCAACCCCGGGATCAAGGACCATCAACATCGGTCTGGTTTTGAGTGTTGTTTGAAGTTTAGGACTTTAAGGGTTCGTTACTCTGCTAATACACACGCAGAACTGGATGTGATTGAGAGCTCTCATTTGTTCAGTACACATCTCATTTGTATTGTTCCGGGTGTTTCCTGCATCTCCAGAGGTAATGGTAACACTTGTATGATTCAGAGTACACCACTTAAAACCCCTTATATAATTAGCATATCAATTTACGGGCTGGCTGGGAGTAATGAGTTGTGCCTAAAGAAGACTATATATTCCTCCAGTGGGAGTAGCCTCTGTCTAACCAGCTAATTCCCTGAGTTTCTCAAGCCGCAGCTACTTACATTAACACTCTCTCTCTCTCTCTCTCTCTCTCTCTCCTTTTGACCTGTCAAAAGATTAATACAGCCTTCTGTAAACTTGTGTGTGTGTGTGTGTAGCACACATATTCAGTGGCAAGAAAAAGTATGTGAACCTATCAGGTTTCAGGTAAAACCTAAGTGCAGACTGTGTTGAAGTAACAATGTTTATTGCAACAACAGGGGCAGGCAAACGACAGGTCAAAGCCGGCAGCGGTTGATAATCCAGAGTGGCAGCAAAGGTACAGGACGGTGGGCAGGCTCAGAGTCAGGCAGAGTGGTCAGGCAGACGGGATCAGAGTTAGGACAGGCGAGGGTCAAAACCAGGAGGACGAGGAAAAAGAGCGACTGGGGGAAAACCAGGCGCTGAGAAACCGTTGGTTGACTTGAACAAACAAGACCAACTGGCCACAGACAGACAGAAAGAAAACACAGGTATAAATACACAGGGGATTATGGGGAAGATGGGCGACACCTGGAAGGGGGTGGAGACAAGACGGGCGAACAGAACCCTTTGAAATTACCTGTTTTTCTGCATAAATTGGTCATCAAATTTGATCTGACCTTCATCTAAGTCACAACAATAGACAAACATAGTGTGCTTAAACTAATAAAACACAAATTATTGTATTTGTCTTGTCTATATTGAATACATCATTTAGACATTCACAGTGTAGGTTGGAATAAGTATGTGAACCCCTAGACTAATGACATCTCCAAAAGCTAATTGGAGTCAGGAGTCAGCTAACCTGGAGTTCAATCAATGAGACGAGATTAGAGACGTTGGTTAGAGCTGCCTTGCCATATAAAAAACACTCACAAAATTTGTGTTTGCTATTCACAAGAAGCATTGCCTGATGTGAACCATGCCTCGAACAAAAATAGAGCCCAGAAGACCTACGATTAAGAATTGTTGACTTGCATGAAGCTGGAAAGGGTTACAAAAGTATCTCGAAAAGCCCTGATGTTCATCAGTCCACAATAAGACATGCTAACATTTCTGTTGACGAGTCTACGATACGTAAAACACTAAACAAGAATGGTGTTCATGGGAGGACACCACGGAAGAAGCCACTGCTGTCCAAAAAAACATTGCTGCACGTCTGAAGTTTGCAAAAGTGCACCTGAATGTTCCACAGCACTACTGCCAAAATATTCTATGGACAGATGAAACTACAGTTGAGTTGTTTGAAAGGAACACAAAACACTACGTGTGGTGAAAAAAAAAAAGGCACAGCACACCAACATCAAAACCTCATCCAACTGTAAAGTATGGTGGAGGGAGCATCATGGTTTGGGGCTGCCGCAGGGCCTGGACAGCTTGCTATCATCGAGGGAAAAATGAATTCCCAAGTTTATCAAAACATTTTGCAGGAGAATGTTAGGCTATCTGTCCACCAATTGAAGCTCAACAGAAGTTGAGTGATGCAACAGGACAACGACCCAAAACACAGAAGTAAATCAACAGAATGGCTTCAACAGAAGAAAATACGCCTTCTGGAGTGGCCCAGTCAGAGTCCTGACCTCAACCCGATTGAGATGCTGTGGCATGACCTCAAGAGAGCAGTTCACACCAGACATCCCAAGAATATTGCTGAACTGAAACAGTTTTGTAAAGAGGAATGGTCCAAAATTCCTCCTGACTGTTGTGCAGGTCTGATCCGCAACTACAGAAAGTGTTTGGTGGAGGTTATTGCTGCCAAAGGAGGGTCAACCAGTTAATTAATCCAAGGGTTCACATACTTTTCCCACCCTGCACTGTGAATGTTTACACGGTGTGTTCAATAAAGACATGAAAACGAAAAATTGTGTTATTAGTTTAAGCAGACTGTGTTTGTCTATTGTTGTGACCTAGATGATCAGATCAAATTTGATGACCAATTTATTTAGAAATCCAGGTATTTCCAAAGGGTTCACATACTTCTTCTTGCCACTATATGTGCGTCTACGTGTGTGTGCATGGTTGTCTGGAGGGGCTGGTAGCACATTGGCAAGGGCACCATCTGGCAGGCTTTGGTCCAGTGGCTCCTTACCAGGGGCACAGGGGTAGTGGCACAGCGGGGCAGAGTGGTTGTCCAGCTGGTTCCTAAATGTCCAATTTTCCATGCCGGGGTTAAACCCACCGCAACAGATGTCTGCACCCACAGGGTGGCCACATTACTGCCTGTCCTGTGTTCATTATTAATGGACACTCATGTCATTGGGTTTGGCAAAGGCAGGAGGACTAAGGCAGTGGAGCAGTGCAATAGTTTTACATGGAGATCTGTAAACACTGTAGCCTTTGTAAACCATTAGTTTACAACATGCGTGTTAGTTGACATTGACAACTCTCAGGTCATCCGAAGGATAATGTATTGCAGGTCAGTCATCAGACATTATTGAACCATTTCATAGGTCTAGGACGTACAGTGTAGAACGCTACAGTATCTTGACTCCTCTCTGTAGGGGACCTGGTTAATATTCTCTGTGTGTCAGAGAGGCTCAACCTCAACTCTTTAATTATTCATTGGCAAATTTGTTCATATGTAAATCCAACACAGTGCTGACTCGGCTATGTGTAGCAAATCCACCAATTAGCACTAACATGTCCAGCTCCAGCCTCCATTTAACTAGATATGATATACAGTATGTACTGTAAGGATGTGACTATTTGGCAGATGGTTGGTTGAGTACACTAAAGCTGAAATCACTCATTTTGGATTCTCCCTGCAAGTGTTGTCACTAAGTAGTTACAGTAGTGCCAATATTGCTCAAAGCTATACTAGCTGGGAAACTACCTCTGCTACATAAGTATAAGGTATTCGTTCCACAGTATGCCACCACCATTGCCTAACACAAATCCCTCAGGCCTAGCTGATAAAAATGAACTCTCGCCGCCTCTCCGTTTCAAAGAAAAGGAAGCAGAAGAAATAAATCGGTGTAATACTTTTTTTGTCTGTAAATCTCTTTTCCGAACGAGTGACTGGATGTAGGCTACTCAGGGACTAGTGTGAGCCTCCCGTCCCACTGTTAAGCATCTGAGGCACAGTAGGAATCAGGCAGGGATAACATCACCCACAGCGGCAGACATAGCTGACAGACTGAAACAGTCTTTAGGCCAGTCAATCTCAGGAGAAACTGTCCTCTGTCCCCACTGATAGATTTACAGGAGACTCACTGTTCACACACCTAAAGTTGAACAAAAATGTGTTGGCAGCAATTTCGTGCAAAGTTGGTGACTATTTATCATTTACAGAAGGGCCTACTTTACCCATTGCAGTAACAATCTCATTTTGAAAGTACACAACTTGGGCACAGACGTCCCACTTTTCTTACCCCAAACATTATTGAAACTTGCTTTGATGTGTTCCTTCACTTACTGCATATACTCTGCAGAATCAATGTGTCATTTCTCACCGCGGTGGCAGACTGGGTTCAGCGCAAGACCTAGCACTCTAGCAGTAAGAAACATGTTTCCCTTATCCAACGACCTACACTGTAGAGTGCCTTGTTGATGGTTTGACTGGAAACTATACAAGAATACATGTACTCTGTATCAACAAACAATTAAACCGGTCCTCAGCGAGAAGAAGGCACATCTAGGCCTAATGTATGTCTGTGTAGATACTACCATTGCAGTATCTCTCATCATAGCTTGTGTAGATACAGTACTAATACTATTATAGTAACTCATATCTTACATATTACATGTAATTGGGTCAGCAGCTGCATGGAGTTGACCGGAGGAGTTGCTTGGCAACCTGTGTCACTATGCATTATATCGACAGTACTGTATGTAAAATGTAAACTAGTTTCAGCATTGTAACAGATACATAACCTCATTCTACACTTTACAATGCCTTTGGAAAGTATTCAGATCCCTTGACTTTTTCCACATTTTGTTCCTTTACAGCCTTATTCAAAAATTGTTTAAATTGTTTTAATATGATATTTACATAAGTATTCAGACCCTTTACTCAGTACTTTGTTGAAGCACCTTTGGCAGTGATTACAGTATTGAGACTTCTTGGGTATGACGCTACAAGCTTGGCACACCTGTATTTGGGGAGTTTCTCCCATTCTTCTCTGCAGATCCTCTCAAGCTCTGTCAGGTTGGAGGGGAGCGTTGCTGCACAGCTATTTTCAGGTATCTCCAGAGATGTTCGATCAGCTTCAAGTCCGGGCTCTGGCTGGGCTACTCAAGGACATTCAAAAACTTGTACCGAAGCCAATCCTGCATTATCTTGGCTGTGTTCTTAGAGTCATTGTCCTGTTGGAAGGGGAACCTTCACCCCAGTCTGAGGTCCTGAGCACTCTGGAGCAGGTTTTCAAGGATCTCTCCGTACTTTTCTCTGTTAATCTTTGCCTCGATCCTGACTAGTCTCCCAGTCCCTGCCGCTGAAAAACAAACCCACAGCATGATGCTGCCACCACCATGCTTCACCGTAGGGATGGTGCCAGGTTTCCTCCAGAGGTGACCGCTTGGCATTCAGGCAAAATAGTTAAATCTTGGCTTCATTAGACCAGAGAATCTTGTTTCTCATGGTCTGAGAGGTAACATTAGGTAACTTTTGGCAAACTCCAAGCGGGCCTTCATGTGCCTTTTACTGAGGAGTGGCTTCCATCTGGCCACTTTACCAATTGGTGGAGTGCTGCAGAGACGATTGTCCTTCTGGAAGGTTTCCCATCTCCACAGAGGAACTATAGAGCTCTGTCAGAGTGACCAACGGGTTCTTGGTCACCGCCGTGAACAAGGCCATTCTCCCCCGATTGCTCAGTTCAGCTTCCATTTAATGAGGGAGGCCACTGTGCTGCAGAAATGTTTTGGTACTCTTCCCCAGATCTGTGCCTCGGCACAATCCTGTCTCGGAGCTCTACGGACAATTCCTTCGACCTCATGGCTTGGTTTTTGCTCTGTCATGCACTGTCAACTGTGGGACCTTATATAGACAGGTGTGTGCCTTTCCAAATCATGTCCAATCAATTGAATTTACCACAGGTGGACTCCAATCAAGTTGTAGAAACATCTCAAGGATGATCAATGGAAACAGGATGCACCTGAGCTCAATTTCGAGTCTCATAGCCCCGGTCCACTGTAAGTTATGAAATTGTGAAGTGGAAATTTCTAGGAGCAACAACGGCTCAGCCCCAAAGTGGTAGGCCACACAAGCTCACAGAACGGGATCGCTGAGTGCTGAAGCGCATAGCTCATAAAAATCGCGTGTCCTCGGTTGCAACACTCACTACCAAATTCCAAACTGCCTCTAGAAGTAATGTCAGCACAAGAACTGTTCGCCAGGAGCTTCATAAAATGGGTTTCCATGGCCGAGCAGCCGCACACAAGCCTAAGATCACCATGTGCAATGCCAAGCGTCGGCTGGAGTGGTGTAAAGATCGCTACCATTGGATTCTGGAGTAGTGGAAACGTGTTCTCTGGAGTGATGAATCACACTTCACCGTCTGGAACCTGCCCCAATGCATAGTGCCAACTGTAAAGTTTTGTGAAAACGGAATAACAGTCTTGGACTGTATTTCTCAAGTGGTGTAAAGCTCACTGGACTCACCATCTGGCAGTCCAATGGACAAATCTGGGTTTGGTGGATGCCAGGAGAACACTACCTGCCCTAATGTATAATGCTAACTGTAAAGCTTGGTGGAGGATGAATAATGGTCTGGGGCTGTTTTTCATGGTTCGGGCTAGGCCCCTTAACTCCAGTGAAGGGATATCTTAACACTACAGCATACAATGACATTGTAGACGATGCTTTGTTTCCAACTTTGGGGAAGGCCCTTTCCTGTTTCAGCATGACAATGCCCCCGTGCACAAGACAAGGTCCATATAGAAATGGTTTGTCGAGATCAGTGTGGAAGAACTTGACCTCACTGACATTTTCAACATGTCCCTGATTGAGTCTGAAATACCAACATGTTTCAAGCAGACCCCCATAGTCCCTGTGCCCAAGAACACGAAGGCAAACTACCTAAATGACTACAGACCCGTAGCACTCACGTCCATAGCCATGAAGTGCTTTGAAAGGCTGGTAATGGCTCACATCAACACCATTATCCCAGAAACCCTAGACACACTCCAATTTGCATACCGCCCAAACAGATTCACAGATGATGCAATCTCTATTGCACTCCACACTGCCCTTTCCCACCTGGACAATAGGAACACCTATGTAAGAATGCTATTAATTGACTACAGCTCAGCGTTCAACACCATAGTACCCTCAAAGCTCATCACTAAGCTAAGGATCCTGGGACTAAACACCTCCCTCTGCAACTGGATCCTGGACTTCCTGACGGGCCACCCCCAGGTGGTGAGGGTAGGTAGCAACACATCTGCCACGCTGATCCTCAACACTGCACTGTTGGTTAGAGCCTGTAAGTAAGCATTTCACTGTAAGGTCTACATCTGTTGTATTCGGCATACGTGAAAAAATAAATAGATTTGATTTGAAGTCTACACAAAAATGTTCCAACATCTAGTGGAAAGCCTTCCCAGAAGACTGGAGGCTGTTATAGCAGCAAAGGGGGGACTAACTCCTTAATAATGCCCATGATTTTGGAATGAGATGTTCGACGAGCACTTTTGGTCATGTAGTGTATCTCACACAGATATTCTTCGTCAACCCCACAAAGTATAATTAAGGGCACATCACACTAGTATGTAGAAAAATGTATTCATTTTATTGATAGCATTATTCAACTGACATTTATTGTAGCCAACATGTTAAAAAGAGATTTGTTTATTAAAAAACACAACCACACACACACACAAGGATGCAAACTATCTGTCAGTTATGCAATACAATACCATGTATAACAGCAGGGGGAACATTCAGTTTCAACCGAAGCACAATACATTACAAATATATCAGTATATTATATTAAGTGAGATAAACACACTCATTTAGCCATTTCCCCATTCGTTTAGCAATTTGTTGCCTGTTGCACAGCCATATCTCCAAAATGAAATAAGTTGAGCTGTAATGAGGTCTTTGACCTGTAAAGTGTAGAGGGGGATCACTGAACCAAGGATCATACACCACTTATGTTGACTACATTGACCTCTTCACAGAATTGGCCATTCTCACGCATTCTGACGCACGCACGCACGCACGCACCACACACACACACACACACACACACACACACACACACACACACACACACACACACACACACACACACACACACACACACAAAGGCATTGTTAGAAAACACTTCAATAACAGAGCATTGGTATACAGTAGTCACACACCTAACGTATGTGATATAACTTTCACAACTCCAACTATCTTTTGCTTGTCAGCTGTAAATTAAATAGGTCACATGACCCCAATACTGGCTTTGAACCAGGGTCGTAATTGTGGTACATCCAGTATACTGCTGGGGTATATGATATGGGTGCAGCAATTAGGTGCAGCAGTTAGATTTGGTGAACTTATCTCCCCTTGTATAACAAAAGCACATTCACCAGGCCAAGGGCAAATGACCTTTCATTCATTTGCATTCGTTTGAGTATAATTACCAGATAGATAAGCGACCATGAGGTGACCTTTGTTTGTTATTTGAAAATAGATGATGCCTAGGAGCTATCTTACATCCAGAAAAGAAATAGGTCATCACAATATTATTATTATCGTCATCATCGAGGTTTAGCAATCCAGTAATTTCTATGACTACAAGAAAATAAACACATGAAGATGGGATATGTGAGAATTATCAGGATAACAAATGAATCGATAAATCAGTCATGAAGTCTGAAAGGGTAAATGTAGTCAAGCGAAACACTGAAATGAACAAGACAGACACATACTATCAGACATCTTTTGTTTTGCTGCAGCTATAGACTGTAAGCCATAATACTGCATTTTGGACGTGGGTCCTTTAGTGGATGTGGATTATCAAGGCACCTCTTCAGCTGTAAAACTGTAGTGTTACAATAAACTAGCCATGACAATTGGGTGTCATGCATCGCGAGACCTTGGGACTATAAGGTTTTATCTGAACTGTTGGTAAAAAACGAGTTATTCACATAGAGTTGCTCTTCAGGAGATCCTTCACATGTGAGATATGTCAGATTTGTGAAAAAGTCCATTCACCATAGAAAGAATATCTGAAAGTTTTATCTGCGCAAACACCTTTGAACTTGGTGCTGTAAGGTACTATCTGCAATCCAATCACACACTATTGGGTTGTCAATCAAAAACTATTGTTTGTAAGGTGATATACTTTTTGAGTCATGAAAGAGGAAGACATCACAAAACAGTTCTGAAATCAGGGACTTGAAAAATACTCATTATCTCCAAACCATACATTTTGCAGATAGAACCTTATAGCCCAAAGTCCTCGATTATTGATATCATAGGTTCTGGTCCTCTTTTGCAATGACTTTGATTTTGAGCCATTTATGGTAAAAATAAATAAACACAGGTGCCTTAGACCATGTTTAAGGTCCATTGGAGAGGCATTGCTGTTTTTATCTTGTTCTATATCAGTACGAAAACCTCCATGGGAGGAGTATTTCACCAAAATTACTAACGTACAGTACCACTTTTGATTGATAACTAGCAAGTAGTTTACTGACTTTGGGTGTCAGAGACCAGAAATATATGTCCGTTTACTCATCCAGAGCAATGTTGCTATTAGGATATATTGTATTTGTCATTTTAGTGAACTATCAGTTTAACAAATGTGCGATGAACATTAATTCATATATTTGATGATGTGATTAGAAAGAAGGGTATTCTCTTTATTTAATCCTTACATGATTATACTTTTCTTTTGAAATTGAAATAATTGCATCATTCTGTGCCAGATAGAATCTTATGGCTGAACCCAGATTGACATCTCAGAACCATAAGGTTCTATCTGCGTTTGCACCCCCCTAAAAAAACAGATTTACAAATGTCTTTGATACTCTGCAATTTAGGTACCTTTAAAGGTGAGGACCTTAATAGGTTATGAATGAAGAATTCACTACAAAACAGTTCTGAGATCTGGAATGTGAAAACTTTGATGCTCAATATCTCAGAACTATTCTTTGCGCAGATAGAGCCTTATGGTCCCAAGGTCACGATCGACGGTAGAAATAGTTCTCCCACATAGGCACCAAAATATGTCACGATAAGAAAACACCTTGCTATTACAAAAGCGTAAAATCAAGCGATAGCACCATGTTGACAATATGACTTTGCAGTGAGAGAGGTTAAAATAACCTGTTTGTCATTGTGTTGGTGTCAGCTTAGAGATCATGAAAACAGTCTTACAAAAAAGGGTAGCAAAACCAAGAGTCCAGAAGAACCCAAGAGGCCAGTGTAGCTACATCCTCTGCTGTAGGAACACTCAATCAGTGTTGTGTTCAATATCCACCCAGACTGAAAAGATCTGGACTGAAATTGTCTTTCAGTTTGGTCTTAGTCTCTATTCTCTAGTCTCATGTCCTCCCGACATGAGTCTGTCAGCAGCAGACAGTAGCAGTATAGCAGTATTTCCTCTAAGGGCAGTAAGGTCAGGGCGGTGACAGTTTACTGACTTCAAAGGAAACCGCTGGTTCTTCCGGCTCCGCGCTGTCGATTACTATGCTGGGGTGCGTCTCCTGGGTCTCCGTGGAAACAGGCGAGATGGAGTTGGTGGAGGTGGCGGTGTGCGGAGCCAAGTGCCCGTCCACTGACAGCAGCATGGGGGTTCCGGAACGTTTGAGCGTCTCGCTCATAGAGATGTGCACCTCCTCTGGCGTGACGCCCATGTCCTTACTATACTCCGACGGAGACTTCCTCTTAATCCTCTCGTACGTCTTGTCTACCTGGCTCTCCGGGAAGGTCTCGCTGTCCTGGAAACGTCCCAGCAGCCAGATGAAGAAGCCGAAGAGAACAAAGGCAGCCAGGCTGGGGATGAAGGCCAGGCACTTGATGTCCAGGCTGGCGCCCACGTAGCGGCTGTGCAGGAACATGTCCCGATGGACATACGAGCGGTTGGTCAGCGGATCTACGTTGCTGGAGCGCCACTTGTAGGTGAGCGTGCTGCGGTTGAAGTCGCCCAGTGTGTGGGGCTCCTCCACGGTGAAGATCTTCTCCCCTGGACCAACGTACTGGCCATACTCATAGGGCTTGTAGAAGATCTGGTTCTTCCACATGTTCAAGTCCAGGATCAACACAAGGAAGATGATGCCGTAGTTGAACCACTTACCTGCAGGGAGAAAGAAACGGTGTTGCAGTTATAGTAACTTCTTTATGGCAAAATCCAGATTAATTGTATATTGTATTGTGCCCAAGCTGACTTTGACATATCCTTTCATTCACTGATTGCTGTACTGTTGAGACAAATTATGAAGCTTTTATGAATCTAATTCATTCAAGGTAATCAATTCACAAAAACACAGACAGGCAGACAGTATGAGTGTTAAGGCACATGATAATATATTTGCAGGTACTAGGTCCAACATTGACTCTTAATGAAATTAGGTCATTACAGTAATGGTAGCAATCTCGCCAGGTTTACTTATCTAAAGGCAGACAATTCCCTGGGTACATGTGACACCATTCCCTCCCTTTCCTGAGACGCACCACAGTTAATAAGCTTTTAGTCAAAGCAATCACATAGTGTATGACCATTAACATAATGCTAAATGAGTGCGCAATGCATTAGGGTTAACAACCTAGTGTAAATCAGGGAGCGTTTGAACAGTTTAACATTTAGCACGGGAACATTCGTTTTTCTCCACCTTGATGGTTGTCCCTGGGAGCATGCTGTGGAACATAATGAAACATGGGTGATGGTTTAAATGGAAGAGTGTACTCTCTGAGGATATGTTTGACTGTGTGATCACGTAACCGATGTGAGTAAGACCTTTAAACAGGTTAACATTCACAAGGCCTCTGGGCTAGACGAATTACCAGGACACGTACTCAAAGCATGCGCTGACCAGCTGGCAAGTGTCTTCACTGACATTTTCAACCTCTCCCTGACTCAGTCTGTAATACCTACATGTTTCAAGCAGACCACCATGGTCCCTGTGCCCAAGAACACCAATGTAACCTGTCTAAATGACTACCGCCCCATAGCACTCACATCTGTGGCCTTGAAATGCTTTGAAAGGCTGGTCATGGCTCACATCAACACCATCATACCAGACACTCTGGACCCACTCCAATTCGCCCCAATAGATCCGCAGATGACGCAATCTCTATTGCACTCCACACTGCCCTTTCCCATCTGGACAAGAGAAACACCTATGTGAGAATGCTGTTCATTGACTACAGCTCAGCCTTCAACACCATTTTTTATCAGTGCTCCTGTACTCCCTGCTCACCCATGACTGCGTGGCAGCGCCTGACTCAAACCCCATCATTAAGTTTGCCAACGACACGACGGTGGTAGGCCTGATCACTGACGATGATGAGACAGCCTATAGAAAGGAAGTCAGAGACCTGGAAGTGTGGTGCCAGGACAACAACCTCTCCCTCAACGTCAGCAAGACAAAGGAGCTGATTGTGGACTACAGGATTGGCAAGGGCACTCAGATCCTCAAAAAGGAATACAGCTGCACCATTGAGAGCATCTAGACTGGCTGCATCACCGCTTGGTATGGCAGCTGCTCAACACACGACAGCAAGGCGCTAGAGAGGGTAGTGCGGATGGCCCAGTACATCACTGGGGCTGAGCTCCCTGCCATCCAAGACCTCTATACCAGGCGGTGTCAGAGGAAGGCCCTACATATTGTCAAAGCCTCCAGCCACCCAAGCCATAGACTGTTCTCTCTGCTACCACATGGCAATGCACCAAGTCTGGAAACAACAGTAGGACCCTGAACACCTTCTAGCCCCAAGCCATAAGACTGCTAAATAGTTAGTTATATAGTTCACCAAATAGACTCTCTGCATTGACCCTTTTGGACTAACTTTTTTTACTCATCACATATGCTTCTGCTACTGTTTACTACCTGTCACTGTATTACTAGTTATATGTACATACAGTTGAAGTTGGAAGTTTACATACACCTTATCACAATTCCTGACATTTAATCCTAGTAAAAATTCCCTGTCTTAGGTCAGTTAGGATCACCACTTTATTTTAAGAATGTGAAATGTAAGAATAATAGTAGAGAGAATGATTTATTTCAGCTTGTATTTATTTCATCACATTCCCAGTGGGTCAGAAGTTTACATACACTCAATTAGTATTTGGTAGCATTGCCTTTAAATTGTTTAACTTGGGTCAAATGTTTGGGGTAGCCTTCCACAAGCTTCCCACAATAAGTTGGGTGAATTTTGGCCCATTCCTCCTGACAGAGCTGGTGTAACTGAGTCAGGTTTGTAGGCCTCCTTGCTCGAACATGCTTTTTCAGTTCTGCCCACAAATTTTCTATAGGATTGAAGTAAGGGCTTTGCGATGGCCACTCCAATACCTTGACTTTGTTGTCCTTAAGCCATTTTGCCACAACTTTGGAAGTATGCTTTTGGTCATTTTGGTCATCCATTTGGAAGACCCATTTGCGACCAAGCTTTAAATTCCTGACTGATGTCTTGAGATGTTGCTTCAATATATCCACATAATTTTCCTACCTCATGATGCCATCTATTTTGTGAAGTGCACCAGTCCCTCCTGCAGCAAAGCACCCCCACATCATGATGCTGCCACCCCCGTGCTTCACGGTTGGGATGGTGTTCTTCGGCTTGCAAGCATCCCCACTTTTCCTCCAAACATAACGATGGTCATTATGGCCAAACAGTTCTATTTTTGTTTCATCATACCAGAGGACATTTCTCCAAAAAGTACGATCTTTGCCCCCTTGTGCAGTTGCAAACCGTAGTCTGGCTATTTTTTGGCGGTTTTGGAGCAGAGGCTTCTTCCTTGCTGAGCGGCCTTTCAGGTTATGTCAATATAGGACTTGTTTTACTGTGGATATAGATACTTTTGTACATGTTTTCTCCAGCATCTTCACAAGGTCCTTTGCTGTTGTTCTGGGATTGATTTGCACTTTTCGCAGCAAAGTACGTTCATCTCTAGAAGACAGAACACGTCTCCTTCCTGAGCAGTATGACGGCTGCGTGGTCCCATGGTGTTTATACTTGCGTACTATTGTTTGTACAGATGAACATGGTACCTTCAGGCATTTGGAAATTACTGAGGTCTTGGCTGATTTCTTTAGATTTTCCCATGATGTCAAGCAAAGAGGCACTGAGTTTGAAGGTAGGCCTTGAAATACATCCACAGGTACACCTCCAATTGACAAAGAATTGTGTCAATTAGCCTATCAGAAGCTTCTAAAGCCATGACATCATTTTCTGGAATTTTCCAAGCTGTTTAAAGGCACAGTCAACTTAGTGTATGTAAACGTCTGACCCACTGGAATTGTGATACAGTGAATTATAAGTGAAATAATCTGTCTGTAAACAATTGGAAAAATGACTTGTGTCATGCACAAAGTAGATGTCCTAACCGACTTGCCAAAACTATAGTTTGTTAACAATAAATGTGTGGAGTGGTTGAAAAACAAGTTTTAATGACTCCAACCTAAATGTATGTAAACTTCCGACTTCAACTGTATCTACCTCAATTACACCTCTGCACATCGACTCTGTACTGGTACCCCTTGCATATAGCCAAGTTATTGTTACTCATTGGATCTATTATCCAACTATTATTACTTTTATTATTGTGTGTTTTACTTTTCTATTATTTCTCTATTTTCTTTCTCTCTGCATTGTTGGGAAGGGCCCATAGGTAAGCATGTTACTGTTAGTCCACACCTGTTGTTTACAAAGCATACAAAAAAGAACATTTGATTTGATTGACGCACATTACACCTCAGCAGGGGGGAAGAGGAAGTCAGAAACAAGAACTGCTGGTAGGATGAAGAAGACACATGTTACAACAGGTGTATCTGATCTCTTTTCTTCTTAGACCAGTGTCATGGTGCAACCATCAACATTTCTCCATCACAGCTGGTCAGATAGAGTGTTAATTCATTTCAATAATAGTGGTATTCCTCTATACCATCTAAATCAATTGGGCAGATATAGTGCATTCGGGAGGTATTCAGACCCCTTGACTTTTTCCACATTTTCTTACGTTACAGCCTTATTCTAAAATGCATCAAATCGTTTTTTCCCCTCATCAATCTACACACAATACCCCATAATGAAAAGCAAAAAAAGTGGTTTTAGTAAATTTAGCAAATTTCTTAAATACAATAAACTGAAAATTCACATTTACATAAGTATTCAGACCCTTTACTCTGTACTTTGTTGAAGCACCTTTGTCAGCAATTACAGCCTTGAGTCTTATTGGGTATGACGCTACAAGCTTGGCACACCTGTATTTGGGGAGTTTCTCTCATTCTTCTCTGCAGATCCTCTGCACAGCTATTTTCAGGTCTCTCCAGATATGTTCGCACCAGTCTGATGTACTGAGTGCTCTGGAGAAGGTTTTCATCAAGGATCTCTCTGTACTTTGCTCCGTACATCTTTCCCTCGATCCTGACTAGTCTCCCAGTCCCTGCCGCTGAAAAACACCCCCACAGCTTGATGCTGCCACCACCATGGTTCATCGTAGGGATGGTGGCAGGTTTCCTCCAGACGTGACGCTTGGCATTCAGGCCAAAGAGTTCAATCTTGGTTTTATCAGACCAGAGAATCTTGTTTCTCATGGTCTGAGAGTCCTTTAGGTGCCTTTTGGCAAACACCAAGTGGCCTGTCATGTGCCTTTTCCTGAGGAATAGCTTCCATCTGGCCACTTTACCATAAAGGCCTGATTGGTGAAGTCCTGCAGAGATGGTTGTCCTTCTGGAAGGTTCTCCCATCTCCACAGAGGAACTCTGGAGCTCTGTCAGAGGGACCATCAGGTTCTTGGTCACTTCCCTGACCAAGGCCCTTCTCCCCCGATTGCTCAGTTTGGCCAGGCGGCCAGCTCTGGGAAGAGTCTTGGTGGTTCCAAACTTCTTCAGTTTAAGAATGATGGAGGCCACTGTGTTCTTGGGGACCTTCAATGCTGCAGAAATGTTTTGGTACTCTTCCCCAGATCTGTGCCTCGGCACAATCCTGTCTCGGAGCTCTACGGACAATTCCTTCAACCTCATGGCTTGGTTTTTGCTCTGACATGCACTGTCAAGTGTGGGACCTTTTATAGACAGGTGTGTGCCTTTCAAAATCATGTTCAATCAACTGAATTTACCACAGGTGGACTCCAGTCAAGTTGTAGAAACACCTCAAGGATGATCAATGGAAACAGGATTCACCGGAGCTCATTTTCGAGTCTCATAGCAAAGGGTCTGAATACTTAATACGTTATTTCTGTTTTTAATTGCAAACATTTCTAAAAACCTGTTTTCCTTTTGTCATTATGGGGTAATCGCTGACAAAGGTGCTCCTGAGTGGCGCAGAGGTCTAAGGCACTGCATCTCAGTCCTAGAGGCGTCACTACAGACCTTGGTTTTATTCCAGGCTGTATCACAACCGGCCATGATTGGGAGTCCCATTGGGCGGCGCACAATTGGCCTGGCGTCGTCCGGGTTAGGGTTTGGCCGGGGTAGGCTGTCATTGTAAATAAGAGTTTGTTCTTAACTGACTTGCCTAGTTAAATAAAGTTGAAATAGAAATAAATAAAAAACTAAGTACTGAATTAAGGGTCTGAATACTTATTTAAATTTGAATTTTCCATTTTTTGTATTTAAGAAATTAGCAAAATTTTCTAAAAACCTATTTTCGCTTTGTCATTATGGGGTATTGTGTGTAGATTGACGAGAATTGTGTTTTATTTAATGCATTTTAGAATAAGGCTGTAACGTAACAAAATGTGGAAAAAGTATAGTATGTTTTGTATGTAATACATGTTGCTTGGTAATGTCCGTACCTGTGATATGGATGTGGTACTCCTCTTTGAAGATGCTCTTGCAGACAGGAAGTTTGAACTTGAGCTGTGTGGTGGACATGCCAGGCAGGTTCATATCAAGATCGCCCATGAACTGAGGGAACTCCCAGTCCTGAAAACACATCCCATCAGACTATATTTTATTCATGGTTTATTTGAATAGGGACAGGTACAAACACATGAACACATTGCATATTACAGGAAAAGGAGGGCCGAGCACACCCCCATTCTCATCGACGAGGTTGTAGTGGAGCAGGTTGAGAGCTTCAAGTTCCTTGGTGTCCACATCGCCAACAAACTAACATGGTCCAAACACACCATGACAGTCGTGAAGAGGGCACGACAAAACCTATTCCCCCTCAGGAGACTGAAAAGATTTGGCATGGGTCCTCAGATCCTCAAAAGGTTCTACAGCTGCACCATCGAGAGCATCCTGACTGGTTGCATCACTGCCTGGTATGGCAACTGCTCGGACTCCGACTGCAAGACACTAGAGGGTAGTGCGTACGGTCCAGTACATTACCGGGGCCAAGCTTCCTGCCATCCAGGAACTCTATACCAGGCGGTGTCAGAGGAAGGCCCTAAAAATTGTTAAAGACCCTAGCCACCCTAGTCATCGACAGTTCTCTCTGCCAAGCCATAAGACTCCTGAACATCTAATCAAATGGCTACCTAGACTATTTGCACTGCCCCCCCCCCCCCCCCCTCGCTGCAGCTACTCTCTGTTATTATCTATGCATAAGTCACTTTAATAACTCTACCCACATGTATATATTACCTCAATTACCTCGACTAACCGGTGCCCCCGCACATTGACTCTGTACCGGTACCCCCTGTAAATAGTCTCGCTATTGTTATTTTACTGCTGCTCTTTAATTACTTGTATTTTTTAAACTGCATTGTTGGTTAGGGGCTTGTAAGTCAGCATTTCACTGTAAGGTTGTATTCGGCGCATGTGACTAATCAAATTTCATTTGATTTGATACACAATCATCCAATGCTTTGCACCATAGTGTGTATACCTCCCGCTCATTTTCAACAACCATCCAAGGAGTCTTTCTGATCAGAAGTCTTTCATAGTGACAGCTCATGTAAGACCAAGCATAAAATCAGAGACAACAATATATTATGTTCCAAAGTGAACAACAGGGATTTCTTTTCATGATACTTGCTATGGATTCAGGGGAGTTGTCTATTGATGGGTAAGGTACCACAGAGGTCGAAAGCCTAACTGTAAGCTGCAGTGCACAGTGTGTTTACAGGGCCCTGTACTGTGCCTTTGTGCATTGGGGTTTCCTCATGTCAAAACACATCACAAACCACTCAATACAGACATCACAAACCACTCTGTGCCTCCTTAGTCCCTGATTGGGAAAAGTCAATACAGACTCTACAATGTAAGATCAATGAAATAACCAGAAGATAACGTCTGGGAAGAATATGTGTGTTGAACAGACAGAGAGACATGCTGTACGTCTTAGATAACCCAAAGACACACACCAATCTTTCTATATTCTTATGCATAATGGCCTTTTCTCCGATCATGACAGTATACACTGAAAAACTAAATGGAGTTGTTTAAACTAAATATTCTTAATTAACTGGTTCCATAGCCTTTTTTTTGTTTACTCAACTTTTAGGTCAAAGTGTTGTCTGAACTTTTTGTTGGCCCAAAGTTCTGTCTACTTAAAATTATGTGTTTGCTCAAATTGTCTCATATGTTCATTCAATTCTAAATTATTATTTGGGCAATCTTCCTCCTACTCCACCACATGTGTGTCAATAACTGGCTTCACCAGTATAACTACACTTTGCACTTCAAGTAAAATCTCAGCTCTGTTAAAAGTACACTCAAGAATAACTATTTTCTTTATCATAGTGATTAAGGAGTAACATAAAAAAAAATATTGCTTAAATAAGTCAATTGAATCAATGAATAGAGAATAGTCAGATTAACTGACAGGGTTGAGTAGGTTTCTAAATGTAATCCGTTACAGTTATTAGTTACCTGTCCAAAATTGTAATCAGTAATTTAACTTTTGGATTACCCAAACTCAGTAACATAATCTGATTACATTAAGTTACTTTTAGATTACTTTCACCTCATGAGGCATTAGAAAAAGACAAAAATGTATGTTACCAAATGAATAATTTATCCTATTGCAGGATAAATCAATGTTAAAGTTAAAATAGCTGGCCATATATGGATGTAAAATGTTACTTTATGGGTTGGTTATGTAGGCTTCTTCTCATCACTTTCTACTACATATAATAATACGATTAGATTTTTAATGTAAAGATATAATTTAAGTCTATCAGAATTCCAGTCATTCCAATAAATGTTATACCCCTTGATCTTCAAGAATATTACTTTTTTATCAGCATGAATTAGATTAAGCAATAAAAGCCGTACTTGTATTCCATAGGCTGGGATCTGCACTATGCAGCTCTTGCAAGATCACATTTTTCAGTGGCTGTCCACTGGTTTCAAAAACAATGATTGATAGGTAACTTAAACGTCTTGAATTCAACAATTATTGGGTTCAAATACACATTTAGATTTGTAAACAGCCATCCACAAAAAAAACTATCCGTGAGGCACAAATAGCTAAATGAGAGAACAGCAGTGTGATTCACATCATACTGCTCAGGAAGGAGACGCGTTCTGTCTCCTAGAGATGAATGTACTTTGCTGCGAAAAGTGCAAATCAATCCCAGAACAACAGCAAAGGACCTTGTGAAGATGCTGGAGAAAACAGGTACAAAAGTATCTATATCCACAGTAAAACAAGTCCTATATCGACATAACCTGAAAGGCCGCTCAGCAAGGAAGACGCCACTGCTCCAAAACCGCAATAAAAAAAGCCAGACTACGGTTTTCAACTGCACATGGGGACAAAGATTGTACTTTTTGGAGAAATGTCCTCTGGTCTGATGAAACAAAAATAGAACTGTTTGGCCATAATGACCATCGTTATGTTTGGAGGAAAAAGGGGGAGGCTTGCAAGCCGAAGAACACCATCCCAACCGTGAAGCACGGGGGTGGCAGCATCATGTTGTGGGGGTGCTTTGCTGCAGGATGGACTGGTGCACTTCACAAAATAGATGGCATCATGAGGTAGGAAAATGATGTGGATATATTGAAGCAACATCTCAAGACATCAGTCAGGAAGTTAAAGCTTGGTCACAAATGGGTCTTCCAAATGGACAATGACCCCAAGCATACTTCCAAAGTTGTGGCAAAATGGCTTAAGGACAACAAAGTCAAGGTATTGGAGTGGCCATCACAAAGTCCTGACCTCAATCCTATAGAAAATGTGTGGGCTAAACTGAAAAAGTGTGTGCAAGCAAGGAGGCCTTAAAAACCTGACTTAGTTACACCAGCTCTGTCAGGAGGAATGAGCCCAAATTCACTCAATTTATTGTGGGAAGCTTGTGGAAGGCTACCCGAAACGTTTGACCCAAGTTAAACAATTTAAAGGCAATGCTACCAAATACTAATTGAGTGTATGTAAACTTCTGACCCACTGGGAATGTGATGAAATATATAAAAGCTGAAATAAATCATTCTCTCTACTATTATTCTTACATTTCACATTCTTAAAATAAAGTGGTGATCCTAACTGACCTAAGACAGGGAATTTTTACTAAGATTAAATGTCAGGAATTGTGAAAAACAGAGTTTAAATGTATTTGGCTAAGGTGTGTGTAAACTTCCGACTTCAACTGTGGACTTCAATAATAACTGATATCCGTATCGCCGTAGACTTTACCACTGCTGTCATCCTTACCTTGGATAATCTTTGGATGCCGACAGCAGTCGCATAATTGGAAGACATAGCTTGGACTGTAGCCTACCAAAGCCTATTCCTGCTCTTTTCCCGCGATCCATCAAACACATGTGGTGTGTCATCATAGTGGTCTGACTTGTGGTCAGACTCCCTCAGGTGGAACAAACTTACATTTGTGCCTTTTTTCAATGCTGATTTGAATGTCATTGAGAAATCAGAGAAGTGTCAAAGATTTGTTTTCGCAAACATCCTTTCTGAATTTAAAAGTACTCATCGAAGTAATCTAGTTTTTCAAAAGTATCTGTAATCTGATTACAATATTTTTGCTGGTAACGATTACAGTTACCGGTTTTTGTAATCCCTTACATGTAACGGATTACTCCCCAAACCTGTTAACTGATAAATGCACAGACATGGTGGTGTAGCAGGAAGATTGGAATGCCATGAATCAAGAGGTAGTGAGTTCAAATCCCAGGTGAGAACATGTTGAATAATAATTACTGTATAAATGATCATGCACAATGTAATCATGAATATCAAATATTGAAAACATTGTATGTTAAAAGCACTGTTTGTGTGTGTTTAACCAGTTGCACAGCCTTTTTAGTTAAGATGCACAAATAATAATTTCCAGTTGAATGAACATATGAGACAATTTAAGCAAACATCATTTTAAATTTAAGTTTTCTCAAGTTGGAGCTAAGTTTGGGCAACACATTTTTTGTTTGTTCAGGTAACACTTGGACCGAGTAAACAAAAAAAGGTCTGTGGAAGCAATTAACTTACTTAATAATATTCTGTTGAAACAACTAGATTAGTGGGGGTTCTTTTTTAGTGAGATGTTATTTAACTAAACAGCAGCCATTTTCAATTCTTACAAATTGAATACCTTTTCATATGTGAGGATATGAATATAGATATTCCACCCTAGATATTAATTAGGCCTTCCACTTACTCATGTATACTTTGTTTCCTGATACAGTCCCACTAATAAGGATGACATTTAAGCAATGTGCCCCCTCACATGAAATAATAAGTCTCTAGGACATAAACAGTGAGCATGCACACACCACACACAAGTCTTTAAGTCTGCAAAGTTACACACACACCTGGAAAAAAAACAGAAGAATATACTAGACTATCAAAAACCAAAATAAAATAAAAGCCTCACAAATCTCCATCAGCTGGGAGGTAAATCCAGCCCAGTCCGTTAATTGTGTCTGTTAATTACTTCAGGAATAAAACCTCAGTATTTTCTCATGGAGGTGAGAGATTAACTACCAGCCACAACACGCCCACATGAAGGTGAATGAAGCCATTTGGAATGCTGTGGGTCGGAATGGCGGAAGGAGGAGTAGTGTTTTTTATTGACTAGAGTGCAATGACAGCAGGCCTCAGGTCCATGTGAGCGCTAACGGTTATTTATTGAAATCATAAATAACCCTAGTAAACGTGCACAGCGCAGAAAATGAGAAGGGCTAGCTATCATAAACAAAGGCATCTGAATGAGAGTGAAATACAGCCCAGCGGGGAAAAACAGGAGTGATGTGATTGGTGAGTAGTTGAGTACTGGCTGGGGCTAGAGAGTCAAATGAGGATGTCACATTATGGAGACTGCTGTAGTCATATGGGATGATGTCTGAGGCAAGAGATGGGAGCTCCAACTGACAGCTGGCGGAAAAAAATGGTCACTATGCATTAGCCTGTTTCTGAGAAGAGAGGGGACACCAGTGAAAAGCAATGAAGCCTATTCAAAGACAAAAAAATTATACAACGAATAAAACTTGAAACTTAAAACAACGAGAAAAACAGCCATGTTAATCAGAAATAACAATTCAACAGTTGACTATGTAATACATTATTTAAATATATCAACTGAATGACTAAGGTGAGCAATAACAGGAAATAGCGATTTAGTAAGTTATTGTATGCTGCAGATAAATCATTGTTGACTAATCATCATAGCCCTGTAAAAACAAGAATTGTGCCATAACGGGGTAATATCAACTCTGAACAGTAAGGGAGACTGAGTTATTTAAAAAATATATATATATTTAACCTTTATTTAACTAGGCAAGTCAGTTAAGAACAAATTCCTATTTACAATGACGGCCTACCCAGGCCAAACCCGGACGACACTGGGCCAATTGTGTGCAGCCCTATGGGACTTCCTATCACGGCCGGATGTGACTCAGCCTGGATTTATTACACAGTAACGTGTACAGTCATCCATGAGAAGCTACTCATTATTTATTACATAAAACATATGGAAACAGACAATTAAGGGCTACTAAATATTAGACTACATAACCCTTTAAGCAATAAGAAAGTGGATAAAATATGTCTATTAAACATAAGCAGAAGCCTGACTGAATTAGGCTTGTGTTCCAAACCACCCAGTCTGTATTTGGCTTGAGGCTACTGTGTTGAAAGCCTTCTCTCCTTGAGACACCGCTATGCATTTTCTACCCAGACAAATACATTTGCATATTCATGAGTATGCCACTGACAAACCCTTTATTGATGTATAGGCTCCTGTGGGATGGAGGGATGGAGGACATTGAGTGGAAAAAAGGAAAGAAAACATGAAATGTTATGAGTCATCATTAAAAAAAGGCCTGGGTTCACAGAAGAGGAGAGCAGAGGTAAGTCCTTAGATGAAGCCTGGCCGGACGGAGGGATGGCTGGATAGAGGGATGGCTGGATAGAGGGTTGGCTGGATAGGGGGATGGCTAGATAGGGGGTTGGCTTGATAGAGGGATGGCTGGATAGAGGGATGGCTGGATAGAGGGATGGGCTGGGTAGGGGGATGGCTGGATAGAGGGATGGCTGGATAGAGGGATGGCTGGATAGAGAGATGGCTGGATAGGGCGATGGCTGGGTAGGGGGGATGGCTGGATAGAGGATGGCTGGATAGAGGATGGCTGGATAGAGGATGGCTGGATAGAGGATGGCTGGATAGAGGATGGCTGGATAGGGCGATGGCTGGGTGGATGAGGGGTAGAGATATAAATCAGAAGCAGCAGTGGGTGTGTAGTCATGCAGGCTCTGACTGATCAAACGTCTCCCTCTCTCCCTCTCTCAACCCAGTGCCGCAGTGCCCCTGTGACTGAGGGAGGGGTGAGGAACGGGAGAGATAGAGGGAAAAAAAGATGGGGAGAGTAATGGAGCCCAGCTAGTTTTTAATTGGCCATGGGGGAGCCCCTACCTGCATGACAATGAGCAGGTCAAAGACCAGGATGAAGGAAGCCAGGAAGGCCCTGGAGACCTCGTCGCTAGGCAGAAAGCCGCGGTTCAGGTTGTCCCAGCTGATCCAGTCAGTACTGATGACCAGCAACACCACCGACGTCAGAGTGATCAGGACCGTCCTGGAGGAGTGATGAAGTAGAATTTCATTAGTTTCCTGTTAGTCACGTGGGTCACTCCACAGATTTACTAATTACCACTTTATTAGTCCATTTGTTACAGTGGACACCGACAATTTGTCTTCTGCCCATTTCTCTAAAGTACACAACATCAATACTATAATAAGAGGAGCTCATCATAGGTATATGTAAATATTGACATTGGTTACTAATTCTCTTAGGTATCATTTTATGTTTATCTGTGTGTTATTGACTTTGGATTTAGCAAAACTCTATATTTTGCTCTTCTTTGTACTTGTTTCAATGTCATTCAGTAATTATTACGTTGGTGTTGTGGGGGTTGTTCCATCCCCATGGTAACTGGCTGCATTGCAGATAGCTAGCGCCAAGCCATATCATGTTTCAAATGTTGTCTTTTTACTATTCTGGATTATTTTCCGCACTGCTATTGTGATTTACCAAGATTAATTGCTGAATAATTTCAAGATACATTCCTCAACATATTCATCAATCATACTTTCTCCTCAGTATTTGAGATGATGGCTCGTCAGAGTACAAATTGATTGTGACCGTCAGACTGGAGGCATCCATCAACAAGACAAAGGCTTCCAGAGTAGCCACTGAGACTATAGGTATCTTCCTTGCATCCTAATAGAGGAACAATCATTTGAAGAGTGTGGCTTTTAACTTCAACGTATTAGTCATTCATACATATGAAGAGTTTCATTCCAAAACTCGATATTTTCAGAAATGTTGGTAAATTAGCTTTTATTGTTTAAAAGAAATTATGAAAGATATTGGTGAGTTTTTCACTATCTAATCATGGCATGGGGTTTTTCAATGACAGACATGTACTGTATTTGTTTCAAATCTATCACTTGACGGTTTGATTTCAGAGAGACAAATAATCATGTTTTTTTTGCAAAACGCTATATATCCGCCTACATCTCAGAGGAATAAGTAGTACTGCAGTCAAATGTAACAAATAACTACATGTAAAAGAAATGTACAAATTATACATTTGTGACATCAATATATATATTTTTATTATTAAATACAGTAATATGAAATCTGTATGTAAAACATTTACATTTGACATTTTAGTCATTTAGCAGAGGCTCTTATCCAGAGTGATTTACAGTAAGTGCATTCATCTTAAGATAAGTAGGTGAGACAACCACATATCACAGTGAAATATATATGATACAAACATTCCATTCCAGCTAAACAATGGATATACTGTATAGTGTTTTGCAAATAAAATTAAATCATACTCATAAAGAATCTATGAGTTAAAAATCACTCAGACAATACCACACTGTTTCAACAGTGTTGATGTTTTTACATAACATAAGCTCAAATAGCCCTGTCCCTGAAATGACCTTAGTGTCCTCTGTCCTGTTCAATAACCACTAGAGCATTAGGGGCATAGAAAAGGGCATCAAGCTGTAATGTTTGACTGGCAGTAACGAACAACATTCATGTTGACCTGGTGGAGTGACCGTGTGATATATCTAGGCCATTGATCACTCCCTTGTGATGATGTCACGACTTCAGCCGAAGTTGGTCCTTCTCCTTGTTCAGGCGGCTTTCGGCGGTCGACGTCACCGGTTTTCTAGCTATCGCCGATCTACTTTTCATTTTCTATGTTTTTGTCTTCATTATACACACCTGGTTTTTATCCCATAATTATATGTTCCTTATTTAAACCCTCTGTTTCCCTCATGGTTTTGTGCGTGTTTGTTATATGTTACATGTGAGCTTGGATTTTACTACCTATTTTGGTAGTTTGTAATTTGAGTAAAGATACGTGATTTACTCATCTCCGTTGTCCTGCGCCTGACTCTGCCTACCTGCTACACAGAGACTTCTGACAGATGAGCATTATTGGACACAGTGTAACAGCTTGATCGGGTCATAGCCCTTGCTCTGGCTCAGTGAGGTAAAGACAAGTGTGTGTGTGTGTGTGTGTGTGTGTGTGTGTAAAGGCAGGTGTATAGCTGGCCCTGTGACCTTGTTGTGTCCATTGATTTCCTCTGCCTGTTTTTCTAATTAAAGGTGCTGACACTGAGCGGAGGAAGATTAACAGGCCTATTGACTCTGTGTGTAACTGTGTGTAAACCCTAGAGGTTAAGAGCATTGGGCCCGTAACCTAATTTCCGCTGGTTCGAATCCCTGAGCTGGCAAAGTAGAAACATTTGCTGTTCTGCCCTTGAGCAAGGCAGTTAACCCCAACAACAACTGCTTCCCGGGCACCGATGACGTGGACATCAATTAAGGCAGCCCTCCGCACCTCTCTAATTCAACGTCGGTTGAATGCATTCAGTTGTACAACTGACTACGTATCCCCTTTCCCTTTCCTTCACACCTCCCATCCACACAGGGCTTTGTCTGAATAACCATACATTAATACATGTACGCATACTAATGCACACACACATACTCATGAACCCTAGCACCCACCCACACACACACACAAACCCTAGCACCCACCCACACATGAACCCTAGCACCCACAGACCCTAGCACCCACACACACACAGACCCTAGCACCCACACACAC